>LZPO01089258.1:0-11010 GCA_001675575.1 Neotoma lepida
GGCTGACCTTACTTTGACTTGTTTCTAGCCAGTTTTTCTAAAATTAAATTATCCCATCTATCTTTTGCCTCTAGCCATTTACTTTTCTCTATTTCTGTATAAGTTTTCTTTCTTTTTTACTCTGTTGCTGGTTGTGTAGCTCGGTGGCTGACCCCTTCTTTTCTCACTCCTTGATCCCTCTTACCAGATTTCTCCTTCTATTTATTCTCTCTGCCTGCCAGCCCCACTTATCCTTTCTCCTGCATCATTATTGGCCATTCAGCTCATTATTAGACCATCAGATGTTTTAGACAGGCAAGGTAACAGAGTCTCATAGAATTAAAGAAATGCAGCACAAAAGAATGTAACACATTTTTGCATCATTAAACAAATATTCCATAGCATAAACAAATAGAACACATCTTAAAATAATATTACACAACAAGTATGCATCATATGACAATAAAAAATAATTTTAAAGACCTTAAATGGATTTCTTCAAACATATATGATGATGTTGGACAAAGTTCAACAAAAATCCAGGAAATAGCCATATTTGTAACTTATAGTATGAAAGTTTTCCAAGGATTTTGAGGAAATCTTTTTCATAGATTGGTGGCAGAGACTAGCATTATTAATGGATAAAAGAGTTAAAGGTCCTCTTGCAAGGCTATAATGGATGGTTACTTCTTTTTATTTCATTTTTTTGTATTTCTGTTTTAATAAATGCCGAGAATGGTAATCAATTCTCCTCATATTGCCAGACTCTCCATTATACTGAAGGCTGTTTGGATAGGAACTTGCCAACACTTTCCAATAAAATTTACCTGTCAAGTTGTCATTTAAAGTTAAAATGTCAAACAACTTATCCAGATGTCGGGTTAATGTGAATAATGCCCAGAAATAGATACCTACATTGTTATGTAGTTTTTTCTTTGTCATTACAAATTACCACAATCAGATGAATGTAGATCTCATATAAATACCATATTTTCTTTAAGATACTTCAGTGTAGTAAATTCTTAAATGGAGTTCCTTTGATCTTAAATGTGTTGGCAATGATCACTAAAGGTGTTGTAACTGAGGAAGTATCGTAAAACATATTTTTCATTGACATTATCTTTGCATTTACATAGTTACAAATGACAGTTAAATGCAAAATATTATGTAGCTGAAATCTATTCAACAAATCTTTGTTCACTAACTTGTAGCTTCTGGAGCTTTTCTCAAATGGTCAGGTGTGAAGAACTTTATATACACTTGTATACACTCTTATAAAAGATTTTTGTTAACCAATATTCATTTTCCTCCAATTTCTTCTTTGTCTTTTCCTTGATTTCTGTAAGGTATTTTTTTTCCATTTCCTCCTTAAGGACCTCTATCGTCTTCATAAAGTTGGTTTTATGGTCATTTTGTTGTGCCGTACCTGTGTTGGACTACTCAGATCTTGCTGTTGTAGGATAGCTGGGTTTTGGTTGTGTCATATTGCAGTGGCAGCAGCACGGTAAGACTGTGTTCTTACACTGGCATTTAGGGTTTGGGATAGCCACAAGTCCACATGCTGATTTCTGAGTTCTTCTCTGTTGGGGAGATGCTTTGTTCCTTGGTTTCTGTTTCCTCTTTGCTCTTCTGATCTTTGTGAGCTGGATTTCTAAAGGCAGACCTTTAGACCTCTGATCTAGTAGCGAGGCTCTGTCCAAGTAGGGGGTTGAACTTTGGTAGGCTACTTAGGCCTTTGGTACAATAAGTGGTCCCTGCCTGAGTTGAAGGATAAGATTTGACAATGGGGAGGAGAAAGGGTTGGGGCACTGAATGAATGGAGGAGGTCTGTTGGTGTGCCATCTCTCTGTGCTTCTGGCAGTTGGTATAGTCTCGGGCCCAGAAGGGACTCTGCCTGAGTTAGCCTCAGTTTTTCTGGCTTGCTTGGCCTGAACCTCCCTTCAAACTGTCATGGCCTGTACCATTTCTTCTGACAGGCAGGGCCTGCACCTGGGCACCAGAAGTCCTCCACAGTTTGAGCCAATGGCAGTGGGTGGTGGGGTAGGAAGGGGGGTGGTCAGTGAAATGGGTCTTAGATAACTAGATCTAGGACCTAGGAAATGGGACATTTCACCAGGCAGGCCGGTCACCCATCTGTTTTTTGACTGGAGTGAACCAACAAATAATCTCTTACAATAATTATAATTTAAAAATAAAATTTCATTTTAATTGAGAGTAAATGTTCATTACGGTTTNCAACAAAGGACGTACTAGTTGAATTTCTATTGAACGATATTTGATCACACTGTGTAAAGATATGTTACTATTTTATCTCACCTTCCTAAGGCACCTTCTGATTGGTTTAATGAAGAGCTGAGTGACTAATACCTAGGCAGAGAGGATAGGTGGGACGTCCAAGGAGAGACAAGAACTTGGGAAAGAATCTGAGAGGTAGAGATTTGCCAGCAAGATGGTGAGGACATCAAACATACCATACTGAGGAGAGNTAACAAGCCACGTGGCAGAATGTATNTTAATGTAAATGGATTAATTTAAATTTTAAGAGATAGTTGAAAACAAGCCTCAGCTAAGGCCATGTTTTTGTAATTAATGGAAGGTCGTGATGTCATAATTTGGGAGCTGGTGTTCCAAAGATAGTCTGACTACAAATTTCTAAGTTAAAACATCTATTACCACACATTTATTCTGAAAATATATATATATATATATATATATATATAGGGCAAGTATAAAAATTTTCCAATGGCACATTATTTAGAGCTAGAAAAATTAACAGTTCAATGTTTCGGTAGGTTTTATTCAGGTAGAGCCATCAAAGTAGAATGTTAAGACTTCTTTTCAAGTGTCAACAGGACCTAGACGAGATAGATTCTAAGCCCAAGAACTGAAGTGTAAATTATCCTGCAGATCAGAGCTATAAGTTAAAAAGAGTTTGACTGAAATTTCTGTAAACGGTCAGGAACTCTGCATGTTTTAATTCCGGTTCTGCCATAACTTGGCTGTGTGACCTTCGCAAGTTAATTTATGTTTGTTTATCTTTTTATGGAAATAGTAACTTTATGTCTGTGTACCTAAGTAAACCCTTCATCACAGCATAGTGTAGTATAAGGAAAAATGGTGTGTGTTTCCAGAAAATATAGCCTGAAAGAACATGGGAGATTTCCCTGCCACTTTTTTTAAAACTAGAAAACTATTGCAGATAAACTACTATTCAACTGTACAGGTGAAAGTCAACACAGGATGTTACCCAAGATAAGAAGCACCAATTTCACAATATACAGGAGCTCAATGCAACTATTTCACACATATTTTGGTCATGAGTTTCAAAATGTAGTGAGAAACTGGATAAGAGTTTACTCCCCCCTTTTCTGTGCTTTTATACATCTGTTCTCCCACACATTCAAAATACTATGTCTCTGTGAGTTCTCAAACTCAAAACAATATTTTGCTTCAAAAATCTGATTTCATAACATATCTGTTCTGTCTTGTCCTAGTAATATCAAAAGTCCTTCTTTTATTTATGTTGAATCTCAATTTATGTTGCTGTTATCTCTGATCATAACTAACTTACAGAATAAAATAAAACTTAGATGTCCCTATGAAGAAGAAAGACTTTGGAGAAAAGAACATTCAATATATGATAACCCAAAAGGGTGACTAAGTAAATAACATACTTTTATCAAATTATACAAATAAATTTGATTTGTTTGACTGGTTTTTGTAGACAAGTCTATGTTATATAGCTCAGGCTAGCCTGGTACCCATTCCAAATGCTTTCATTAACTTTATAAGCCAACAATCATGTTGTATTTTCGTGGTAATTTCACATGGACTTTTGCTAAGCATTTTAACTATTAACTGAAAATATAACACATAGAATATTAGATAATTTTGAAATGATGCTCTGATAGTAACAAATACATTCTGTGTCTCATCTCTCATAATTCCAGCCACATTTTTTATGGTTATGGAAATTGAAGACAGGTCAGTTTTGACATCTGACACAATAACATTGTCTTTGATAATTCTGGCTAAAAGATGCCTCATTATACATATATAATCACAAAATATAACAATCCAAATCACAGTATTTCAGTTCAAAGGAGCAGTTCAATGATCATCATGATTTAATATTTTATTTGAATTTTGTTTTACTTATAATTTTTAAATAAACTTCCTTCTGTTGTAATGCATATTATAAAATATGCTTAAGTGATATTTCAATGATTTTGGTAAATCTAAATATACATATTTTATCTTGAATATCAACTGTAGCATATTTTTGACTCTTTTCATATGCAAATATTGACTTACATCCAGTCATTATAGATTTGTTTTAAATATTTGATCCCTTGTATAGTTTGCTTAGATATTCAACTAATAATTTTAGCTGCAAAAATGTTTCTGTCAATATCATTAACATCATTAGTTTTATCTTATATTTGAAGATACTAAGATTTCAGGTGTTGATATACTTGGCTGCAGTGTCTTGATGGTTTGCAATAAACATAAATCTCAGAAGTTAAATCCATCCCCAAACAGGATTTTGTCATTGTTAATGTCCAACACTTGTGATATATATATATATATATATATATATATATATATATATATTACAATAATACTGGGATTCCAGACTGAATATAAAGGGAGAAAGTAGGAGGAAGACTATATAGCTCTAGGATCCACCTCAACTGCCCAATGCTCCCACCAAAATGCTTTCCAGAAATGATAAACTATATGGCTTCTCCAAACAGGAGGCAATCAATTCCATCCCTATTATAGATTATATAAAGTATTTTCTCATGGAAAAATGTAATTAATTAATTAATACAATATCAGAGACAAGGTTAGTATGGGTAGTAAAATTAATTTGTGATATGAGCAACATAAGCAAAAGATCTTTAAAAAAATTTTTTTTGTTCCTAAATTGTTGAATATTGGATTTTGTGTGTTTATGTTTGACACTAGAGATTCAACCTGAGGTCTTGCTAAGCTGTTGCTCTGCAACTGAGTTGGATTTTTTTTTTTTAACATTTATTTGAATCTGAATCTCAGAATTTTCCAGGGTAGCCTTAACTCATTCTGTAGCTTAGGCAGACTTTGAACTGTGGTACTTCCTGAGCCTCCATAATGACTTTAGTTTCAAACCTATGTCTTCTGACTACACTGAGAAGAATTCCGTAGAACACTGAAACAAGTTCAATAATAAAGAAGATTAAAAAATAATAAAAGTAAAGATGACAGTCTCCATTGTTCCAATGAGAAATCATGATTCGTTTTGCTATAGGGGAGAAAAGCTGGTGAAGTAGAGACACACTGAGATGGATATCTATATTTTTAGAGAAATGGTTTTTGGGAGTTTCTTTGGAAGGGGTGGAAACTTATACTTAAGTTCTAGACACAGAATCTGGTTACATTTTACTGCTTTTTGAAATGATTTATCACAGGACTATAAGCTTAGAGATTAAGCTAGATGTTGGGGCTGAATAAGAAAAAGGAAGCAAGGATTAAGTCAAGCTGTTCCTGAGACCAAGAATATAGACTAGGAGAAGGCTTGGTAAGACACAGAAGGAAGAAGGGAGAGGATTTGGTACTTTTGTAAAACTAGTGGTGAAACAATTTGTGATTATCCTTTAATAAACAAAGTGTACTCTATGAAAAGTTAGACATTAATTGCACAGAATGGCATTTTTAGCAACTGAAGATAATTAGCCAATGAGTATGGCAAGACCTTTTGTCATTTGCATTATCACTACCAAAGCCTGGGGCTTTTTATATTTTAGGCATTAGCCTTTCCTTATTTTGTAGCTTCAAATATTGAGATTATTCAAATATTGGATTAGAATTTTATATACTATTTAGTATAATTTAAAACACTTTTTCTTTGTCTCCCCAAAACCCTGGAGCTTAAGTACCACTGAAGTAGTATACAAAAAAATTATATTTGACTTTATATTTTTTCACTTTTACCAAATTCTTCCACAAATGTATCTAGATACANATTCACAGTCACATATAAAGACAATTTCACATAGGCAACAAAATCTGATTGTTCCAGTAATTTTATGTAGCATTGAGCTGCCAGCTATTCCTTATAAAGAGAACAAAATAAATATATGCATGTATTAGAAGATATAGCTACATTGAGTGCTATATACTGTGGTGACCATTTTTCTTATAATCATTATTGGATAGAATACGTTTTATATGCAAGATTTGTGTTTTTCAACATATACAATCACTTTTTAAAACTAGAAGAGCATGGTATTCATTGGGATATTCCATTGGTATTCAACATTGTTGCTTCAACTGTTTGCTCGTGGCCTCTTGTATGGATATTTTTGGCTTAAAAATAATGAACAGGTGGTGTGTCGGTAAGAAGCCATGTGGGTGTTAATGTGGCATCATTTTCTGCAGAACAAGAGAGCATTTTCAGAATTTTAGGTTGCCAATCTACTTAGCTGGCACCTGCAGTCTAAACTGGAAGGCCATTTTGAAAGCAGGCATGTTGCCATCATAACAGATGGTTACGCATCCTGACAGCCAAGTGATCATGTATGTACATGGGTTGTGGGTGTTGAAAGCAAGCTGCTCACTTAAGAAGGTCAAATAGCATTTATCCCGCTCTTCCCACAAATGATACTAAGAGGGACAGTTGTCCGTTTAACATTCCCTGCTAATGCTCATCTTACTTCATAAGACAAACAGCTCAGGCTGATGATTTCATACTTAAACCAGTAAAAAATTGGCATAGCAGATTTTCCTACATTAAGATGATGTTTAAAAAGGTGATAGTTCAAAGTTTGTTAGAGTCTCTCAATATGATAATAAATGTTTGGAAATGTGGGTTAATAACATGCAGTATTTTTGTTATAAGTAAAACCCTTGTTGTTATGAAATAATCTTAAAAGTGCTCCAAAGGTTCCTTTAACCTGCCCTAACTTATTCTTTATTAATTTTGGAAAATCCACACATTATTACCATAATAGGAAAGCTGTGAAATCCATTACATGCTTTTCTTCATATATATGTATATATATATATATATATATACACACAATACACATATATGGAGTACATACAAAGATATAAATAGGTATATATATATATGGAAGACATTATACATGTGATATCATATATATTCATATATATTAAGTTATTTAAATTAAATTCAAGAATTTAATTGAATAATCCAAAAATCCTATATACTTAATAACTGTATGTTTGCAATAGCATTACTTAGATGTCTAATTGCAAATGAGTTATCTAAAATAATAAGAAACCATACTAAAATATCCTTGTATTTCAATTATAGTCAAATTTGTTCAATCAAGAATATTTTCTCATAGAAGAACTTTTAATCATTTCCCAGCTACAGTATCTATACATTTATATAATCCTTGCCCCTTTTGCATAGGTGGGGCATTTGATTTATTCTAACTTAGAACATGGCAAAGAAGATGGAATGTTGGTTTATTTGTTGCTTTTGTAGTACATCCTAATGAATTGCTAGAATTCTCACTAATAAGCTCATNTTTCCATGGCAAAACATGCTAAATCTAGAAGAATAAGTAAANTGCATTTTTCCAGTCCTGTGTGAGTAACAAATACATGCACAGCTTTTCTAATTTTTAATTAATTGAATTAAAGAATACATGGAATATCAACCATTTTATGTGCTATTCATTATTTCATTTTAAAATTAGAAGTGTTTAAAACAACTTATATAGAGTAGAGATGATTAAAATACTTTGTGTTCAAAGATGCAAGGAAAATAAAACTAAATTTTGACTTTGTAAAGAGGATTGGTGGGCTGACTATAGTCACAGGAAGGATTATATCAAAATAATCAGGACAGCGGGCTACTGCACAGCAAGAGAATGCAACTGTAATGTTGAAGTTCTTAGGGCTTCCAGTCACCTTATTTTTCATGTGAAGAAATGCCTTAATTTGTAAGAAGTCAGAATGAATAAAAGTAAAACATTAAAAATATCTGACTATAATTGCTTAAGGTAATCATGAGGAGAGAATACAGCATCAGTTTTGTGATGGTCCCTGAAAACAGTCTGAGGTACTAAACTAGGACTCCCCAGTGACTATGATAGCAAGCTAAAGCAATTCCAGTCTGCTTTTATTATATGTGGGAGAGGATTGTTAGAGATTTTAGCTAGAGATACTTTGTACTTGGCTAGACACTGCCTGGGAAGTTACAGAATGATAGACAGGCAGGGAGTTATGAAAATGAAAATAATGNNAGAATAATGATTCATGAATTTCAGTTACTTAAAGGAAGAAACAGGTCATCATTATAAGAAATTGTGTGTACATATTTGGAAATTTAAGATAGAAATTTCAGGGATGTTTTAATAAACAATAATCCGAGTGACAAACTATAGTGAGTTATTTATATGCCATAACATTTTAATATAGACTATTAAGGCATCTTGTTCAGTAGAGAGAATTTCTGAAAATAGGAGGCTATTTGGTGAATAATTACAATACCCATGAAAGACGAGGATTGCATAAGAAAGAACAAATTATGATTGTCTCACAAATGAGAGTGGATTTGCATGAGAATGACTTAGGAATAATTTGAGAAGAGGAGGAAAATAAAGGAATATTAGGCATTTTCACAGGAGGAAAAGAAGGGAATATTAGGCATTAGGGACAAAGTATAGCCTTATTTTTTTTTTGAAATTGAAGCATAATCCTATGATTTTTCTCTTCTCTTTCTCTCTCCAATCCTTCCCAATCCATTTGCTCTTAATCAAATTAATGGCATCTCTTTCTTTCATTGTTGATAAATGCATATAAATTCAATGTTCTATTCCACATAATTCTTCTTTTATGCATATGATTTTATACATATAGAGGAATATTTTTAAAGCCAGGTTTCCTAATACTAAAATGCTATTTGTGTTTTTCTTTGAAAAACGGCTACAAGAAACCAGGCATGGCAATACATGCCTTTAGTCCCAGTGCTACAGAGGCAGAGGCAGGCAGATGCCTGTGAGTTCAGGGGCAATCTGTCTATGTAGTGAGCTCTACTCCAGCTGTGACTGAATGGTGAGACTCTGTTCAAATAAATAGCAAATAAGTAAATAATTTTAGCTGATGGAAACCATAGCAGGGTAATGTCTAAAATGTAGAGGGAATGTTCCAGAGTTTTAAACATACCCTGTAATATTCAGCCATTTGGGCTGCTAATAAAGATGCACAAATGGCTTATATTAATAAAAATACATTTCTCATAGTCATGGACACTGGAAATATAGTATAGGGACACCATCATGTTAAGAGCATTTTGCTGATGATGCAGTGTCAGGTGTCCATTGTCCACACAGGAAGGAAGAGATCACCTACATTCTTAAAGGCAGTTTGATAAGAGCTCAGTTTGAAGACATATTGAAATTCTTCACATAATCTAAAGGGCTTCACATAGATGGTTACAGGAGTGTATAAAACTTAAGCATGGGGAGATTAGGCACACACAAATTTAAGTCCACTGTATGCCTTATTCCAATAATTGTAAAATTATTAAAACACTATTAGTAAATTCAAGGACCTGGATAATATAATTTTTATGATTGTGCATAATTCATTTTATAATTCAGAATTTTCAAGAAAATGAATAGAGATCATATACTACTTGCTAAAATCATTTATAAGCACTTTGTGGTTCTTTTACATATTTGTTACATACATGTCTACATTAGAAAGCCCTTGGCACTTTTGTGTTACAAGTTAAAGTTCTATATCATGACTCAGTTTCCTCACTAAATAATTGAAATATAGGTATATTTAAGTGATTGTTCAAAGAAACAGAGGCATTCTAGTAATTATGAGATACAGGGTAGAAGAAAATTTTACCTGAATAAAAGACTAGAATTTTAGGAAGACATAAATAACAATTTTATTGTTTTCATCTTCAGAAAGCTGGTCTGATATAGTCCATCTGTCTAATAACAATTAGAGATTGCTTTGGCCACAAGTTTCGTGTAATGGAGATTAGGTCTGATAAATTTTACTTGGAAAATATTCAAATAAATAATCTGGTATAATATGTTGTTGAAAATGAATTGAAGTCTCACAATATATAATTTAAATAGCCATGATGATGACTTCAGGGTAAAGGTTATAAACTGGGTTTTCACATAACCATCACATTGAAATGCTGAATAAATAACATGGCCTGGTAGAGAACCATTGGCAACTGAGATGATTCATTTTTTATTATTGATAATCTTTGGGCCCAAACAATAATTAGGGAGAGTGGATAATGGTCTATTAGGCTACTCTGAAATTTGTGGAAAATAATTCCACATAATTGAAATGGAGAAAACTATTGAGTGTCTTAATTTTAATGGGGAGTGTTAGAATTTACCATATGCAAAATTAGGATCGTTCTGAAATACTTTCCACAATTTAAAACACATGCAGTAGGTAAAATTATAAACTATGTCCTTTTTCATGACTAGTGGATAAAACAGATTTGTAAAGAAACAACATATTATTATGATCTTGCAAATGGATGTTCTCACAGATGGAGGGTACAAGTCTGCTATAGCTTCACCACACTGGAATGTGGAAGCCTTAGCAAGTGTGAGAGGACAGTGAGCACACCGAAGACAAGGAGTAATGCCGACGAAGATATTAAGAAACAGACCAGACCAACATAATTTAGTGATGTCAAAAGTTCTGATTTAAGAAATCTTTGCAGTGCTGAGTATTGCCTTTAACTGATTTCAATATTTGTCCATTGTAAAACTGACTTCAATTTGTTTATTTACTTCTCCTTTCCCTACTGAAGATCCTTTATTTCAACAACATTTCATGGTGAGATTAGAACATTTATTTAGTTAGAATATTCCTTTGTACTTATTTTATCTCCACAGAGAAGATTTCTGGTTTGGGAAGACATTATTAGTTTATTCATGTTGCTCCAACAATTTTAGTTGCTGAATAAGTTCACTTAATAAAATTTTGAGGCGGGGGGTGGTGGCGCACGCCTTTAATCCCAGCACTCGG
>LZPO01089260.1:0-11000 GCA_001675575.1 Neotoma lepida
ACAGTAAGAGAGCAAGGAAAGAGATACCATGATAAATGAAGACATCATGGGAATAGGGAGAAACAGAATGCTAGGGAGGTTCCCAGGAATCCACAAGGATGACCCCACCTTAGACTACTGGAAATAATCGAGAGGGAACCTGAACTGTCATACTCCTGTGCGTATTCACATGAATGAATACCCTCTCTGTCATCATAGAGCCCTCATCCAGAGACTGATGGAGGCAGATGTGGAGATCTGCACCCAGGCACTAGGCTGAACTCCAGGAGTCCAATCAATGGAAGAGAGGGGGCCTTCTATGAGCAAGGGACAAAGAGATCATGATGAGAAGGTATACAAAGATGGCTAGCCAAACTAGTGGAGATGCATGAACTGTCGACCAATAGCTGAGGAGCCCCGGTAAGCCCTCATCCAGAGACAGATGGAAGCAGATGCAGAGATCCACGGCAGGGCCCCAGGCCAAACTCCAGGAGTCCAATTGTTGTAAGAGAGGAAAGATTCTATGAGCAGGTGGATCACTTTAAAGAGTAATTGATGGTACATATTTATAAAGTTAATATAAAGACCTCAGTAAAATTATACTGTAGTTGAAAAAGTATTTAAAATTTTCTGTCAAGGATATTAGTGTGGAAAAAATGTGAAATTTAAAGTCTATATCAATGCCTTATTAGAGTAGGAAAAAGAGGAAAATTAGAAACAATTGAAAAATTATAATAGATGCATTTTTTACTTTGCTGTGTAGGTCTTTAAGTAACTACACCATTTGAGTGAGGTATATTGCATCTCTGATGCATCCCTGGACTTCCTTATCACAATTATATGATTGCCCTGACACCTCTATCTACTCCCACTTACATGACCTCAAACTTTTTGTGGTGTTATGATAATTAGTTTCATGTCTGTCTCTGATATGATCTTGTGAGCAGAAAAGAATTAAATGGTATTTATCTTAGAATAGCTCTTAGTGCACATGAGATATTTAACAAATGGTAGTCAACTGAAAAAATATATTTAAAAACAATGTTTGGAAAAGATACTTCTTTAAAAATTTGTTTAAGATGCTAATGCTGTTGGAAACTGCCTAGATTAGTAGATATCTACAAAGATGGTAGTATATTATTTGGATATTATTTGATAATATTTCCTAAGTGTTTAAATGAAGAATAAAGATAATTTATGGCATTTATAATTATACATTACACTTAAAGGTTAAAACTATCAAAACATACCCAAGTATGAAATAAAGCATCAAAGCTATTTTTTATTATTTTACTAATTATTATATCATTTAAAAACACAACTTAGATATTTAATAGGTCTTAAAATGGTTATTTACATTCTCATCATATTTCAAATGGTTTAACTCATTGTTTCTTCATAGACTTTATACAAATGTTTAGCATAGTTATTATGTTTCTTCACTGCTTTAAGCATATAATGGTTGCAATGAAAATCTTTGCTTATGTAGCTTACATTTCAGTGGCAGGGCACACAAAAAGAAAATACTCAGAGAATCAAGAGTTTTTGTTCAGTCATACTAAATAGACTAGTCAATATTGTTATGCCGATTTTGAGAAGAAAGTCTGGGTGATCAGAACTGGAAAAAAAGATCCAGCATGTTGAATAATGATTTTATATATATATATATATAATATATATTATATATATATATATATCCCATTGAGAGCATATAAACAAAACAGGACAGAGCCACAAATATATCAGTGTTTAAAGATTTAATAGATAGGGCAGAATAATTCATGAATAGGATGAGTGAAGGGATGATACCAAGTAGCCTGAAAGAAAAGTTATTTCATTAAGAATGAACTCATTGTTTGCATTTAATACTATGTTAGGTAAAGGTTACAAGGAAGAAGAAGAACAAAACAGAACAAAAGCTTAACAAGATGACAATCTATCACAGATACATTCCTACCACCACATCTATTAGCAGTATTACCAATTTTAATTGCAATTGTATAAACACTTCTCAGGCCAGACATTTCCCATGTGTTTCAGTTATTAAGTAATTCAAAAACAAGGAACATGTTATTGGAGCGATGACTGAAAATATCTAATGACTTTCATTGGAAAAGAAAATGGGAGGCGGCTGCATTTCTCATGCATTGTCACATTTAGGAAATATGCCTAAATGTCAGCACCCATAGCCATTTGTTACTTTATGAGTTCTGTTGATGGTGAATTTAAAACGCTTTCCAATGATTGTTTCTGGCTTGGCTTCACAGCAGCAGCATGTTAGGTGCGTCTATTTGGAGGCTTGTGTGTGGGCCCAAAAGTTGCTGTTGGCAGGAAGCCACAGTTTCTTGCACCAATCCCTTTCCACAGGGCTTGTCTGAACAATGCAGACTTTCCACACAGTCACAAATCAAGAGCTAGTGGGAGAGACTGTAAGGGTTTCTATGACTTATTCTTTGAAGGTCTGTTGACATACTGTCACTCTGCAGTGTTCATTAAGTAAGTGTCATAAGGGGATTCCTACAGAAAACAAGGCTATACTTTGTGAAATTAATGTCAAGAAATGTGTACATTGACTGTTAGTTAATTAACCATGTTAGTGAAGAAAGAACATCATTTCTAAGTATATGATTTGATAACTTTCATCAGAGAAGAGTAGCAAAAAGATGAGAAGTTAACCAAAAGATTTTTTGTTATGGAGTGGTAACACTAAGGCATACTTTAGTGTAATAAAAATGAAAACTTGGCATAAAGGAGGGAAGAAGGATGCTTCCTCAAAGGCTTAAACTAGGTTTGGTATGGAAAAGGACCCAGTGAAAAGGAAGAGCAGAGAGTTGTTTTCAAAGAAAGCACAAGGTAGAGTATGGTGAGTGTGGGGTTTTATGGAGGGAAGATGTTGCAATTTCTCCTAACATAACTTATTTTCCCTGGAAAGCATTAGGTGAACACAGCAAAGAAGAATGAAGAGAACAGGGCCTAAGGAAAAGACAATAAGGATTTGAGTGGAGAAGAAACAAAATATAAGCATTAATGTGGAGAGTACAAAAATAAATTTCCTATAAAATTAATAGTATAATTGTCTGGATTTTGTGAGTGCCCATCTGGGAGTCTTGATCATTTGATCATAAATATAAGTGAGTGCACTCAGCACCTTTGCAGAGTCATAACTTCCTTCGACTAGATCATAATTACCAAGTGCCTTGGGTATTACAGTCGTTATCTAGCTAATTTTTCTTCCCCAGATTTTTCCTGTTAGTGCTGCATCAATGTGCTTAAAACACTTTTGACATAAACTAAACTTTGGCCCAGAAAATAGTCATTGTTTTCTCTTGGTCTTAAAGACCAAATCTTTAGATTTTTGCTCCCTAGGCCTGTAATATGTCCTTAGCCTGTTTCTTCAATCATGGGGAACAATGAGATTCTTCCATGAGCCTGTTATATAACCTACTGTGTACTTGGTGTTTTAGAATGCTCACCAAGATGCTTATGTGAAACCTCATTAGAAAAGGGCATTGAAGGTTTAGGGGGACCAACAAGGAAGCTGTTGTAGAGAAATGGGATGGTGTGAATACAGTGGAAGAGTGGTGAGCCAGGGACACTGAGACAGAGTAGGAAGATATTTGAAACTGAGGATAAATTTAGAGAGGCTTAAATTGACAAGCAAATTCTTCATGTGCCTGATTGAAAGAGTTATGTGAAAAAGAACAGAAAAGAAAAGCAACAGAATGAGGCAACATTGTGGTCAAATTCTATGCATATTAACTTTGAGATAGCCAAGTGAACATAAATAAGTTAATGTCTCTTTATACCTGCATTTCATTTCTAAAGTTTATGAATGCAGATTTTATTAGGAAATCGGGATTTGATAGCCATTCCTATTGAAATAATAGACTCAGATAGCATCATAATTTAGGAACACACACACACACACACACACACACACACACACACACACCATTAGAACACTAGGATCAGTACAAAAAGACATAAAGGTAGGAGAAATAAAGTAATAAGTAGTTATATAAACTCAATGAAACTGCTAAGTCTGCTAATATTTATATTATCAAAGAATATGGACAAGAAAAAGCTGGTATTTCCAATTATTAGCATTACTGTAAAGGAAGCTTAAGGACCATTTTATTAGAGTTTGAAAGAAAAAGAACATGACAGTCAAGCTGTTAATCTCAACAGGTGTTTGGAAGATAGAAATTGAGACTAGAGAGAGAGAAATTGATGCCTTTTGAGTTAGAGTTCAGGGAATGTGGCACGTTCAGTACTAGAGATCAGCAAGCAAGTGCAGGATGGGAAGGCATGGGAACTCAGAAAAAGAGTGAGAAAGCACATGTCCAGGAAAGCATTCTCAGGCTTTTGGTTAGTATCTGAAGAAGACATAGAAACAAGGAAAAGAAAGTTGCCTTTGGAGTTAGAACTTAGAAAGCTGGAAAACTCAGCTGGGCTCCATGAGGGAAACTCCGTAAGTGGCTGAATGGAGTGGGGCTTCTCAGAAGGAAAAATGCATTATCTCATTCAGTGATAACTATGAAGCCCATCTCCTGCTTAACAGGTGTACAGGTAAATCAGATTGTATGGGGGCTACTCTCCTGATCAGGTTGATAGGACTGACCTTGTAAAGTCTTCAAGAAGGAGACAGTAGCATGTAATATTTTATTCTTTGGAATATATCAGGATGTCAGGTCTCTACCCAGGGACAGAGAAGATTCCATTCTTTTGATCAGAAGCAAGTAGCTTTCACTTAGTAGAACTGAATAAAGCCCTGATAGTTCCACCCAAAGTAACTATGAAGGATATCTAAGCCTATTAATCCCTATAACATTCCCTTTCAGGAGTTAAGATCTTAAATGTAAATCAGTAGTTGGGCAAAGTGGAGTGTAAAAGGGAAGGCGTCTCCATTATTGCTGACTTTCAGGCCTTGGAAGGTAATCAAAGGGACATGAAGATTGCAGCAGGACCATCTGGGTGGAGAGTGACTGTAGTAGGATGAGATAATGTCAGGACAGCCATGAGACCAAAGATTAATAATGTGACTATTAAGATTATAATAGACATACCCATTTTCACAATAGCAATCCGGTTCCAAAGCTTTCCACCCAAGATTTGATGGTATCATGGCTTGTGTGTTGGTCATATTATCAAGTGTAGCTCCTAGGCAGGCAGTTCTCATTTAGACAAGAAGAAAGATAATAAGAAACCTGACCTTACTGCTGAAATTCCTGACCTCAGTCCAGAACAGTACCAAGGGCATTTTTGGCTTCTGGGCAAGGACACAAATTAGAACTTCTTGATTTGGGGTACCTGCCACCAGTGTTTCATTTATTTTTGAAATAAAATAAACAATATGGAGAAAGATTAATGACAATAAAACAGTCTTATAGTGAAAAGGTTGGAACTATCATATAGCTATGTGATATATTTCAAAAATAAATAAGGCAGAACTCCATTTTGAATTTTTCTTACCTATGTAAGTGGTCATGTATACTGTAATTACACTGTTGCTCTCTCAAGATGCACTAACATTTCTCTTCCTCCATAATTTATCTGGTTCTTTGGCTTGTTTAGACAAAGGGAAGAGATAGGTAGCATGATATTTCAGAAGCTCTGAAGAGAGTTATCAAGATATTGCAGCTTTTGTTTTGATTTTCTTGACTTCTACAAACCACACTGTGAGGAAGCCCTGGATTTACAAGGGAGAGACCATGTTGAGAGCAACCACATATGCAGCCAGTTCCAGACAATAGAGTAAGGCTAGATGGATAATCTAGCATTATTTGAAAGAGGAGATCGATACAAGCCCATCAGGGACCTCAGGCAAGACCAGCAGAGGTACCTCCATTCTTATCACAGTACAAATATCTGAAACTTTGACCTATTTTGTACTACTATGTATAAACTTTAATTATACCAGTCTATGTGTTGTGAATTGGTGTGTTCACTGAAACTTGTGTGATTGAGCCAGAAATAATTCATTACTCCTGGTATTACTGTTGTTTGCACTCTCACCATTGCTGGTACAATAAGAGATAGTTAACCATGCTGAACATAGAACATTTGTGAAGAACACTCCCTCATCTTGACTTTTAGTATTCCATCTTATGCTAAAATGTTCAATTATCTCCTCAGGCTACAGATGAGGACACCAAGGCCTAAAGGGTTTTACTAACCTAGGATATACATCCAATAAATGGTTGAAATATGTTTTATGAAATATGATTTAACAGCTAACTTTGAAGCCCTTTAGTTTTAAATTTGAAAAACACTTATGCCGTGTTCTTGGAACTTCCAGTTGTGAATGTTGGATAAACATATTTGTATCATCACACCTTTGTAAAAAATTATAGCAAGAACATCATTTTTGAAGACTTTTCATTTTAATTTAATTTTCATTTATTTATTTCTGTGCATGTATGCATGTGGGGTACATGCATATGCATGCCTCAGTGTGAATATGGAACACACATGGAGATTAGTAGACAATTTCTGAGTGGTTCCACCATTTGGGTCATAGGGAAGGAACTCAGTCTGTCAATCCTGGCAACAAGTTACCTATTGTGCTGTCTTGCTGCCTTCCTTTGAAAATTTTCTTTATGTCAAGTTGTATTATCTAACATAATCCCCATAGCCTCCTTTTATGGTAGCTATCACCTCTACTTTTATGCACATATCTAGATAGTACATAATTTGCCATGGACCTACAATGACAATTTGATTGTCTAACCCAAATCTTTCTACTATGCTACTGCTGATTATAATTCTTAAATTGATATTTAGTGGCAAACTCCTTTAATTTTTAGGCTCTTGGCTCTTGCTCGCCGCATGATCTGTGAGCAACTCATTTGCTCTGTCTGACAGTTCCTATCTCAAGTAACTTTGTCCCCTGGAATCTGTTCCTAGTCTCCCACATTATCTTGTTTCTCCTGTTACATATTACCAAGGTCTGTCTGTCTGTCTTTCTTCCTTCCTTCTTTTCTTTTTTTTTTTATTTCTAACTCCCCTGTTTCTGTGTTCTCAACTAAACCAAGATCTCCAAGGTGATAAAGATGTTTGGTCTCACATCATGTTAAAACCATAGCCAACATGCAAAGACTGTCACAGAGCACACCTTCGGTAAATATTGGTGAGTTAATTTATGAACTCTAAGACTCTGATTGACAGGAAGCTACCCTTCGGACCTTAGATTTTTCATAACCAAGATGCCATGGTCTTAATAAGAACACAGTAAGTAATGCTTGAGATATACCCATTCTTTCGGGACATAAAACTTATTATAACATGAGATTATACTTCATGGGAAGCCTTTCTTGGTGCCTAGAGAAATATCCCTTTTATCTCTTTGCTTGTGTTATCAAAGAGCACATCTTGGGCTACTGTATTAAAGAATGTAGCACTCATTACAGTGGTTTCCATGGACAGCTATCAGCAGCAGAAGATATAAGACAATTTATAGTAAAAAAGAAAGCATTTTCATCCCGCACAGTCTGAAGCTGTGCCTACTTGAAACTGAGTCTCTGGAAAGTAGCTCACATGTCTCCAATTAAAAAAAGAACTCAGATATAAAACTAATTAAAATAATCTTAGTATTCTTGTTATTTATTTCATAGCTTGGAAGTCTTTCTAAAAATAGTATTTTAATAAATAGGAAAGACGTGTGTACTCAGTTTGTTAATTATAATGACTACAAAGATGAATATTTTTTCTTTGAGGGAGATAACACTTGAGTTGACTTAGAACCAGGTAGAGTCAAAATGTGGCTGATTTCATTACTCAGCTTCATGTTGGAACATTAACATGCATAAAGCCAATCATAATACCACATTTTAATGCACTTAGAAGTAATTATTTCAAATAAATACATAAATGTGAAAATATAATCTATGTAAATCTATGTAAATGGGAAGTTATAGTGAATTAGTATATAGCATTACTGAGTAAATTGCTCAGGATTTCATTAAATAAAGAAGACTAAAGACTTGAGTTAGAAAGAAAAAGCTCCTTTGCTCTGTTTCAGTTGCTTTAGGTTGTTAATCTGGTCCAAGATGATCAATTTCTCGTTCATCATAACAATTAGGGGTAGATTTACTGAGCATTAGTGTAATTTTCAATCATGCTAATAGTTGTGCAATCCTCTCCTCATTAATATAAATGAGGTAAATTAGATCCGTGACATTATAAAGGAGCCGCAGAAGCTGCGGCAACTTTCCTGGGTCCTCCCTAAACTCCATTAATTTAATTGTAATATGTTGTTCCTTGATTCCTATTTTCACTCTCTTTATTTTCCATTGCTAATGATTCTTTAGACTGGTTAATGAGTGTACTAACCTCTTAATTTAAGTGACTGCTGTGGTGTGTTCTAAATCATACATACTTAGCTTGTCTTATTACCTTTAACCCTTTCTCAACTATTCAGTCAATGCCATTTATGGGGCAGTCATCCATGCAATGGAAAATTAGATGTCTCAGCACAATATTTCCTCTTTCCCCCCAAAAAAAGAAAAGAAAAGAGAAAGACATCCCTTGTCTACCAGTTTGCAGTCCAGAAGCACTGTGGCTCATACTAGTGTAATTAAAGAGGTGAGATATGCAGGCAATTTCAAACTTAACATTGCTTTTTTATGGTATCCTTAAAATTTTTATTTATATCCTCAAACTAAATTCACTTTTCCATGTTTTATAATTTAGTCTTTTCAAAAAAAAGCCTGTTCTGAAAACACTGCCTAAATTATGTCTGCCTTATACAGTGTTTATCTGAGTTTTCTCATAGTCCACATCAAACTTTAGTCAATAATAATTTTATGACTATTTATTTACTTTTTCCCCTATAGATTATAAGAAATTGAAAAGCATGAATCATGAATCAAAACTGTATTCACAGACTCTATCCAGTTGTTTAGCACCTTAAATTGTCTGGTTAAAGATGAGCTATGACTTTTGCCCACGTGTCACATTCTATATATATTTTTATTAAACGATTTCTAAATTTCTTTCCACATGCAACATTTTAAAGATTTACAATAATGATATTTTCTCTATTGGAGTCATTAAATAAAGAGAAACTCTTGATATTCCCCAGGGGTGTAAAATAGCTTGGATTTTATTAGTATTGCCAGCCATCTCAAGACTCAATGTATGCTAATTTTTTCTAGAGTTTAATTAACATCAATTGATATGCAAATTAAAGGCTTTCCAACATTTTTATACTGGATAGTGTATCTCAGTTTTACACTTTCATATACATTACAGCAGTTATTATCCATACTTCCTAAATTAGTAAATCTAGAAATCTTACAGGTACATTGGGGTCCAGGTAAATCACCACTCTAGCATTACCAATCATTTACCAATATTTAATAAGCCTCAACGTGCTTAGTTCCTTTTTCACCTGTTAACTTACTCAATGCTTATCAAATGTCTCCTAAAACACAGTAATACCCCCTTTATTGTGTGTAATCTTGAGTGCTGACCCTGCAGTGGAGTAGTTTAGGGGATAGCAGCTGCTCATGTGAACATTAACTGATCTATATATTACCATTCATCATTTCTGTAATTGGTAATGAAGATGGGTAGAGATGAAGAAAGAAAGAGAAGGAGAGAGGATAAGAGGAAGGAAAAAGGCAAAATGTTTGAACTGTATTTTTCTTGGGATGTGTGGAATGTGACCAGATGTCTAATTACTTAGGTTACAGAGGATTTTTTTTCTATTAAAAAATAAATGCTTTGAGCTTTGAAATAGAGTTCATTTTTGAAGGGTTGGTAACTTTGAACATCATAGAAACATCTTGAGAGTAAGTTTGGTATTAATGAATTAGTTGTCCTTTAAAAGGAAATTATTTGCCAGTTTCTTTCAAAAGTAGTAGTAGCATGAGGTTACCATCTGTCCTTCCTTAATATAGTGATGGTGCCATAGCATCACTGGGAAACAGACGGCACACCAACAAACTGGGTTCTGTTCTCCTTCCTTCTGTGAATGACTCAATAGCTCCACCAAGCTGAGAAGATTTTTCTGCTTCTATCATTAGGTTTGTATAACAATGACTATTGATGAAATATTATGAGGAGAAACAATACCTAAAGTCTTCAAGTCCATGTGTAGGACATCCCTGGTCACATTGCAAATCAGACTGCCTTGCTGCTCCCTCCTGCAATGCTGACCTGGCAAGGTAAATCCTTCCCTTCTACTGTGGCCAGACCCCACAAATATGGTGAGATGGATACCACCTCAACTAGGCCATTGAGTATGGAGAATGAAGAGAGGCCAACCAAAGTAACTGTATCATATGGAGAGACATTCCATGTTAGAGAATGGCTTTACAAATGTCATTCCAAAGGAAAGCTAACTCTGGGCAATTTTAAGCATAATCCTAAAGACATACTCCTAACTGTAATCTGAAATGCTTAAATCCTAAAATATCAAAATTCATGTAACTGAAATCCCCAAATTATACAACCCAAGAATTAAAATGCTAAATAATAAAACCATGAAATTGCCAAACTCTAATTTTTATTGGCAAAAGAGAGAATATAAAGGGAATAGAAAGACAATTTGCATAAAAGAATTTATAGGTTTTTCAGTTATCTAAATGCTTATAAAAGAAGTGAAAGTGGCAGCTGTCAGTCACAAAGGACACAGACATAATCCCACTCACAGAGAACGATTGGAATGAAAGGACCTAAGGTCATAATTGGGCCCTGAGGTGGGAAGGAAAGCATTAGACAGAAAGAGCACAATATATGGTGGTAGGTTAACACTGTCTCAAAGGGAAGATGAGGTTTCCCTGAAAGCCTGGAGAGCGGCTTTAAAAGTGAAGTGAAGGGGCTAGAGAGGTGGCTGAGTTGTTAATAGCACTTGCTGGTTTTGTAGAGGGCCCTGTTTGTTCCCAGCACACACATGGCGGCCTACAACCTAACTCCAGTCACAGGGATCCACCACCCTGCTTATGTGTGGTGCAGAGACATACATGCAGGCAGAACACCCATACACAGAAAATAAAAATAAGCCTTTTTGAGAAAGA
>LZPO01089261.1:0-10992 GCA_001675575.1 Neotoma lepida
GGCATCCAGACTCAGCTAGTGCTCTGTTTATGGAGCCATCTCCTAGACCTTCATTCTTTTTTTTTAAAATTAAATTATTCAAGTATAATTCAAAATTTATTCCACCTCTCAAGCAAATTCAATGAAATAATAATGCCCCACTCCCAGAATACCAGTAAAATGCTGTGATTGACTCTGACTGTCCTGGTTTGAATCAAGAACTTGCTCATTATAAAATTGCTGAGATGAAGTCATTTGTAAAGTCCAGTCACTCGTAAGTCATGCGTCCAACATTGGAGTTGAGAGATTGGATCAACATCACCTAACTTGAGTCTGGGTATGATGAAGTCACCACGTTGAGCTATTTTTTAAAAAGAAGTAGATTATAGCCAGGCCTAACACACACACATACACTCAGAGAGGGGGGGGTATGAGGGAGAGAGGGAGATGGAGGCAGGGAGTCTTCCATGCCCATACTTACAGATGTTTATATCTTAAAATGAAGAACCCAGCTAGTAAAATCCTAGATACACTGGGTTTTACTCTGAAAGAATTTATCCCTTTGCTCTCATCCTCCACAAAACAGCTTTAAGTTTCAACCCTGCACATTTTACAGTGAAATGCCAAGCCATAAAGGAACTAACTTCTTGGCTATGGGTCACGTAACAAAGTCAGCTCCTGTATATCCCGTGGACTGGAAATATCTCTTGGCAAGAAAATAGTGGAGTTACTGCCCTCATCACAAGAAGGAGAGCCACGGGTAGCTTATGTCTGAAATAAAAAACCCAGTGCACAACAGATTGTCCCCAGTGCTGGTGAGCCGTGGGCAGTGACAAATGAAGCCTTCTCAGGCTGGCTGGCTCTTGTACCTTAGTTGTGTGTTGAACAGGGCAGAGCTGTAGCTGAGAGTCCCTGAGGCATAGTGCCCAGCTGATCCTTAGTGCCTCTGCCAAGACTGGCGGACAAAGGGTTCCATTGTTGTGGCACAGTAGGACTGTGGGTACCAGTATATTAGGAGCTGGATAGAGACCACCAACTCATCGACTGAAATGCTTTCCCCCAAACCTTCCCCAAACGGAAATCAATGTCTGGCTCTTAGTATTCATGAGCCATCCAGCAATACTGATCTTGATGTGCACATACTTGTGAAGCAAGAAAAATGGGTAAGCCAAGCAGACTTCCCTCCCAAACACCAGACGAATTGCAAGCATTGAGAAAAATCAATTTAGGAAAATTATGGCTGGTCCTGACTACCTTTTTAATTGCTGTGGTGGGTGCTGATGAGTCTGATTTTCTTCCTGCATTAAAAGAAAAACAAAAAGAAGAAGAGGAGGAGGAGAAGGAGAAAGAGGGTGAGGAGGAGGAGACGGGAAGAAAAAGCTTGGGAATCAAAAGTCCCTGGAATTCTCTTCTAAATGTCCAGTCTCAGCGCTACAGGACTGGTTCTTTCTCTTTATTCCTTGCTAAATGATCTCTCTTTCGGTGTTGGGAGGTTATTCTCTCGAACCATTGCAGACCGTTCTCTCTTATTACTTTAATTCTCCGTAAGCTGTTGGCAATTGCTACCAAATTGCTTCATGGATCAATTCTTCCCACATAGCCCATTACACTTTGCTTTTTTGTCCTGAGTAAGAAGTCACAAACACATTTAGTTACATTTGGTCAGCAGGCCATAAGCCTTTTTCAGAACTTCCTGCAATAGGCTCACATTATGATTTCTGAATGTCCTGTGTTTATGGGACTTTTCGATATTCAGCCCCATATCTTTCTGTTAGGGAAAGGACTGTGGGGATTTATTCCTGGTGTTTGCTTGAATATTTAACCAGGAAGAGGTGTAAGTATAGAAGGTGTAGCTGTATTTGTTAATTCCCAATAGTTATTTTGTAGATTATGAAAATGGTCATATATTAGTATTCTTTCCTGGTTAAATTAGTATTTCCTAATTTATTCGCTTGGCAGTGTGACTCTGCAGCTCCTTGAGGTTGGATATTTCCCTCCCCACCAATTGTATTCTGTCCAGGAACTTGCATTATTAGCAAATGATATGTTGCATAAGTTAATATGTCAGTCACATGCCTGGGTTTCCAGAGGCCACTTTGTAAGGCATCACCACAAGGGAACAACCTCAGCCTTGCCTGCTACAAGAAACCACATGGAGAATAGTCATGGATCCTCAGCCTCCAATAAACCAAGATGTCCTGGCTACAGACTCCAGACACAGCTCAGCCTAGTCCGAATTACTAACCTCTACAGCTAAGAAAATAATTTTTGTTTCAAGCATTGAGTTTGGAAATGGTTTATTATAGCACAGATCATAATTGATAGGACCCAAGCTACCTTGGTTCTTGTAACCTTTAACTTGTAAATCTATCAGAAACTGAGCAATCCTTGCTGTATGGCTTATTATCAAATGGCCTATTAGCTTGTCATTTCCACCTGCAGTGGTATATAATGCAACTTCTCTCTCTAAAATAAATCTACAAACACCGCCTCCTGATTTTAGCGTATTCATTCATCCTTATATATTTCTCTTTCCAATCAAAAACTGATTCTGCACTGTTTGGAAGCTTGATTTTCCCAAACTTGTAATGACTCACCCCTCCCCCATTCTCTTTTCTGACTATTATTCCAGTGCCTGTAATGGCCTTCCCTTACTTCTGTGTGGTAAAACCTACACAGCCACCACAGTCCGTCTCAAGAGCTTTTCCAAAATACTCTAGTGAGAAAGGATGACCTCTTCCTTCCCCAGAATGCTGACTGACCTCTGTGTCTCTCAGTAGTCACCAAAAACAATCATCTTGTGTTTCTATTGCTTTTGTCTTCTGCAGTATTCTGGTATAGAATGTCAAGCTAAAATCCTTATCACAGAATTTCTGAGTATTTATCACAGGTGAGACCCTTTGCCAAGCATTTTGCAGATATTAGCTCAATCATTTTTCTTAATTGTTCCATCTGATAAGTTTAGCAAGTTTCAGTTTATAATCAGAAAGACAAAACTCAAAAACCTAAATACTAGCCAAGATCTCACAGTTGCCAGTCCAGGACCATGACATTGAATGCAGTTTTCCATTCAGCCGCTTAGCTCTCCTCCAAAGCTTTCTGTGTAAGAACACACAGTGTATGGTAGATCAGTGGGTTGGGCGTGGGAAGACTATTCGATAAGCTTTGACCTCATATATTGGCTAAAAGGGGAACCTTGCCTGAGAGTAGTCAACTGAAGGAAACAGCTGCCCAAGGAGACATTGCCTTGAGGTAGCCAGTTGGTCACACTGGAGCTAGACCAGGGCTTGCTTCTACACCTTTGCCTCCTCAAGAAGGTTCTGAAATACTTTATGAGTTATCATTGCCAAATAGTGGCTCACTACCATTGACAGTTAATAAGCTTCCTGTTGGTTTTGTTAATTGTCTGAGAACTAAAAAGCCCCCTCCTTCTCGTCATAATGGATATTCATTAACTGAGTTTAGCTTTGTCCATAAGATCAACTATGGGACACCCCAGAGGTTGGTGCTAATTGATCAGATTTCAATATGGCCACTGTGGTTGGGCCCAGGTACTGCTGAGAAGGTTGGCAACAGAGATTCTGAACTGAGAGTGGGGAGCTTGGCTCTGTTGCTTATGGGATACAGGCAAGCCTCTTTCCTTTGCCAAAAACTACACTAGGGTTAGTTGATTTGTTCTGAAAGCCATGGATCATTCTCCACACACACGCTTATAGTTGTGATTTCCTTCTTGAAGTTGTAAAAATGAAAGGCCCCAAAGCATCATGGTTTGTGGTCATCAAAAGGTAGACAAAAGTTTGTGTATTCTCTTTGTAATTCTCTGTTGCAGGGAGGAGACCTGAGTCCCCCAGGCTGCTCAACTATACTTGTGGACATAGTAATCCTATTACTTATTTTGTGTAGTCATGAAGTGGTGTCTGCAAGACAGACAGAGCTTAAACTGGTCCTTGAACCCAAGGTCATTAAGAGGCAGGATTCTGTTGGAGAGTTTCCTGGGTCCTTAGCTCAAGAAGGGGTCTTACTTTGCCAGATCCNCAATGTGACAACCTCAGCACTTGTTTGTGGAAGACAGCAGGGAATTCGATTTTACCCAAAGACATAACTGTTCACTGAAGAAGGCCCCCAGCTATCACCTTTCTCACCACTGAAGAAGTACCATACCAACTTTAGAAAGTGGTGATTCATGCCAAATTCCTTCCCTGGTTGCTATGAAGCCTGGACCCTAAGGGAGCTACAGCATGCTAACGGAAAACATGCTCATGATACAGTTTGATATACCAACACCTTTAAGATCTTTGAGGGCTGCCATTGTACTAGGCACAAGGGAGAAATAGATCCAAGTTCTATCTTCTGACACTTCTGCAAGGAGCTGACCAAAATACACACCAGAAACTAAAACACAGCAAGTCACAACTCGGAGTTAAACTACTCCTCATCATGGTTCCCACACTCTTCCTCCATGGATTTCCACATTATCCTGTACTGTGCAAAGGTCATTCTACACAGCTCAGATGATAAGTTTGCTTGCCCTTGTGCTACTGAGGATAGTTCAGTTCAGAGCTATGTTCTCTCTGCCCTTGTAGAATACTAGTGTCATTTTCCATCAAATAGAATAAAGCACCCTCACTTTATTTGATACTGAAAACTTCCCTGTCTCGGAACATCCATCACCCTACAGAGATCATAGAGGATCTCTTCAGTTGTCTCAGGCCTCATCCGGGTCTTCAGCTCCATCTGGTCTCCCAGTGGAGACACTAAAATAATTTCTGTGACAAGCTCCCTACAGACACACACATCTGACACACAGGTACACTCCCCCAGCTGAGATTGTCTTCTGACAGCACTGAATATGTAATCCATCCAGACATACTCTCAATGGCCTTGGCCTCCTATGCAACTGTTTTTAGTAATAGAGACCACACGTAGACTTAGCTTCAGCAAGTTCCCCCGGCAGCTACCACATGGCAGATCTCAACAGCAATGTCTCCCAAGAGGTGTTGTTTGCTTGCAAACCTACTGTGTGCCAAGGTCTCAGTTACTAAGGCTATGCCTGTCCCCTGTAGGTTTCTATTCGGTATAGGACTCTTCTTGGAGCAACTCTAAGTGATGGTGGCCATGAACTTCCTAGAGTTCACAAAGGCAATGAGTTCTTCTCCCCTCAAATGCCCAACTACTAAATATCTCCAGTTTTCCTGAAGACTCAAATTACATCCCCAGCCTCATTCCAGAAGAAATTTCTCCCACTCAGGTTTCTACAGAACCGTCTAATAGTGTAATGAGAAAGAACAACTAAAGAACCTCATCCCAACCTTCAGAACCCAAAGTAGCAGCTACTCCTGATAACAGGGTTACAGAGAAGGTTTAACAAAGCTTAGACACTTCCCACGTACACTCACTTATTTAATTTTATTATGCTTTTGTGAAGTGTGTGTACCCAATACACACCTAGAACATGAAGTTGGGGATTACACAGGACAAATTGCTCAAAGTTACTGTTTGGTAAGCATTTGAATTCAAAGCTGTCCCACTTAAAAACTGTTGATTTTATCATCAAACTCGCATTTGTTAAACAATCTCCTGATTCATTATTGTCAACTTGACTGAGTTTAGAATCCCCGTGGAAGCTATGAGAGGGTTTCCAGAAAGCTTAATGTANGAAGGAATGCCTACCCAGAANCAGNNGGGAACNCTATGGCCTGTGGTTCCAGATGGTAAAAGCCGGAGAAGCAAAATGAGCACCAATGGTCATCTCCCTCTGCTTCTTGGCCATGGTTGCAATATGACCAGCTGCCCCATCTTCTCGCTGCCATGTCCTCCCTACCATGAAGGACTATGCCTTTGAATTGTAAGCCAAAATAAATGCTCCTTTATCCTGAGGTTGCTTTTCTCAGAAACAAAAAGGCATAGCCACCAAGGCATAGCCTTTCCATAAAGGAAGAACGGGTAAGGAAGTGGCCACCCTTCCGAAGAGACCTGTGCTGGCTGGGGTAGCTTCCAGCTCAGAACGAACTCTCAGGCTTCTGGAAAGTCATCCACACTTCTTACAGGTACCTGTCAGGACACTGATAAGAGCTTAAGTTCTGGATCACATCCACAGGCCCTCCTTTCCTACCACCCACCTCCTCCCTCTGCAAAGCAAATCCTGGGATACATCATTTTACCCAAGACATGCTAACCAAATTCTCAATTTTGGCTGACCTAAATTCTCTAAAACATGATGATGATGAATATGCCTCACACTAAATAAACTGATTTGTGAGTCTCTCAGAAAGCGAGCAGAAGTCAAATCTAATAACCAGCATAAAATTCCAACTTTGATTATCCATGAATGTCGTATCCATGGCAAATGCTTAATCCCACATGAGGTAACATATGCAAAAGGGCTTTGAAATGTATAAGATATTCTACAAATGCCAAGTACAATTATTCTTGTCAATGCCACACTTGCTTGCCCAGCAGGTATATGCTGAGCGAATACGAATGACTTCAGGATTACTCTAAGCCAAATATAATTGGGAATGTGAGCTGTGTAATAGTGAGGGACAGGGATGTCAGGGTAAGAGCTATCATCTAACAGGGACTGATGCCTGAGAAATGGGAAAGCCACTGACTTTCTTTGATCTTAATGTATTGCTATTCAACAATAATCACAATATATTGATTAATTCACATGTATTGATTATTCTATATTTACTCCAAATTGTATGTGTCTTCTAAGGGTTTTATGAATAATATCTCATTGTATTCTCACAGTCCCCTGTGGTATTATTGCCCCCATTATACAGATGCATAACAGACCAAGAAGAATTAAATGTTACCCCACTTCCTTTTGCAAATATTTGAAACCAAAGCTAAATTCTATTTTGCTAATCATTGCAAAATCCAGTTGGAATAATTTGAGGGCCATTTGTGTTCTGCTTCTATTTCACTTTCCTGAGAGTTAACATGGTGAGATTTAGAATTCCCAAAGAAAGAGACAGCTCTCATTAGAATCCCAGGGAGAGCAAGTAGAATACTNACGACTAACACAGGCACGTGATTGATTATGACGGTCTCCTAGCCTATGAGCTGCATTTCACCTCTCTTTAGAAAGCAACTTTCAGATGGAGGATATTACTAGAAATATCTTGGTAGAAAGTGGAAAATTGTTTTTATATCTGTGTTGTAGCTCTCATCTGAAACTCCCACCCTGTGTGTATGTGAGCTTGCATGGGCACATGTGTTGGCATGTGCATGTGTGTACAATTGTGCGTGTGTGCTCATGGTATGTTTCCGAGTGTGTATGTGTGTGTGTGTCTTACAAGTAGGAGTTTTTATCTAACTGACTAATACCTAACACAGTTCTTGGTAAATAGCAGACCAATGGGAGAATTAGTGTACATGTGTTTGCAAGATGAATAAATGTTTGGCTTCATACCTTCACAATTTTTGTTTCATCCTAGTAGAGCCAAATAAATGCCCAGTAGAAATCAATGGATAATCTCTTCATTATTTGGAGTCTAAGAAACTTAACTCAGTGGCTTATAATTTGAGTCATCTTAAACTCACATCTTTTGCTACTGTGGATCTCTGTCTTCCAATTTGTAAACTAGTAGTAGGCATTGTTCTTCATGAATACTCGGGTTCTATTTCATCTACTTTCAGAAATGTCCTCACTCTCAGTTCATGGGGTTCCATTGGAGATGAAGCCACTCTCTTCCCTTCAGCTCTGAGAGTGAATCTAGGGTCCAGATATGAAGAGCTAATACACCCCTCCCCTGGCCAGAGTGATTGCTGTACAAGAGCCTATCTTCCTGGTCATCAAGACTGGCTGGTAGAGATCCCAGCTTAATCTGAGCTCCTGGGCTTCTGGAAAGGCATCCATCCTTAGAAACACCCTCTCTCCACAAGCTATCCCAGTAAATCCTAAAACTTCTGTTGAACCAACAAGGAAAAAAATAAAATCTTTTCTACTAAGGAGACAAAGTTAGTTAAGTGTCAGAGCCTATGGCAGCTACTGGTCATCATATAACTGCAAGAACAGCCAAAATAGGAAGAAATATTTTTTGATAACCCAATGTACTATTTAAACATTCTTCCATGTATAGAGCTAAGTCTGATCATTCAGCTGCATATTCCAATAAATCCAACCTCCTCTTAGGCAAGGGAAATGTGTGTCTTTCTGANCTGACAACTATTTTGAGCAGACAGACACCTNCCCCCACCGTGCTTGTTGATAACTGTGCTGTAAGGCCATGGCCTGACTTGCTCTCTTGACAGGATATAGACAGCTCTTCCATTTCTCTACAGTTGTACAAAATTCAAAACCCTTTGTTTTCCAGCTGTTGGACTACGCAGAATAACTGGGTTCCAGGGTTGCTGACTTTATACATCTTAGTGGGGATAAATGGAAATCTTCAGATGCTGATATAGAGGCATGGCTCCATAGTAGAGTGTCATAAAGTGGGTTCCATACTTCAACTACTCAGCAGATGCAGAATAATAAACAAATTACTTTGCATCCATGAGATCTATAACTCTTTACTGTGAAATGGGAATAAAAACATCCACTCTACAAACATGTTAGAAGAATTAGTGGAATGAATATGTAAAATAGATAGAACTTGGAAATACATATTAAATGTTCCATAAATGGTAGCTATTATGGAAGCTTCTTTTCACAGGCTTAAAGATGCCTATGAGAGAGATGCACCTCGTCTTAAAATGAAGTTGCATTTCAGTGAACATGCTATGCTGAAAGTTGGGAACAATGTGAATTAAAACTGTGTTTGGAACACTTTACCTATTGTACATCATGGTTTTTCAGTTCAGTGTACAGAAGAGGGTCAAGTGCTTGCCTTTGTGACTGCATGGCAGCCCATATCATACAGTACATTGCTAGTGCAAGATAAGAGCAAACTCCAAGTATGCTTTTCACTGAATGCATCTTGTTCTCACACTGTAAGAAGAGTTGAAACGTAGTAATTCAATTATTTGGAAGTCAAGGACCCTTTGTGAGTCTGATCTCTGTCTCTCTCTATGTATCTCTCTGTGTCTCTCTGTCTCTTTCTCTCTGTCTGTCTGTCTCTCTCTTTCTCTCTCTCATCTCCCTCAAAGCTGGGTACTGTTAAAAGAAAAAAAATACTGTGAAAAATGATCCCTAAAACCACTATGAAGAACTTCAGACACCAGTGGTCCAGAATGTGCTATTCTACAACACTGGTTTCATAAAGAAAGAAAAATGCACTGAGGTTTTGTTTTGGGTCTTTTTTTCTTTCTTTTAACTTAAGAGTACTTGGGCAGAACAATAAAAACTTACAATTTATAAAACGTCAAATAATTTATATGAATACAAAGAAATATGGAAAACCATTTTAGATTTCATTAAAAAGCATTGCAGAAATATGGGTAGGACTTGATATGAAACTGACTAAATCAAATACCACAAGTAAACAATATGTGGAAGGCTTTATTACTGTCATTTATTTGCACATATGCAATATTGTACTGTGAATTTTTTAAAAGGCAAATGTATAGCATAGAAGGAGATAAAAATAGTCTCTGAAAAAAATAAAGTTACAAAATGGAGTGAAAAATCAAAAAGAATATGGCAGAAAAGGATTATGAAGGAGAAGAACACTGCAAGAGTATGCTGAGAACTCATAAAACATAAAGGTCCAAGGGGAAGGAAATAATGGTTGGCAGGGAGATGAGCTGTAGATCAAAGGACTAAAGATGACATTGTGTTAGNGAGATCTTTGAATTTACTCAGAAGGAAATGCTTTCTGACCAGCAGAAGAAGTTAAGTGAGATAAAAAAAAATGTAGATCAAGAAACCGGATCTGAAAGCCAACAATGAAGAATCAAAGAAAAATTCCCCTAAGAAAGAGTGTTAAGTCCACAAGGTACAGCACAGTAGAATTCAGTTGGAAAGAATTCAAGAAGAGGTAAGAGAAATAAGATGGAGAAGAACAGGAAGAATGGAGGATTTAAGGAGCAGAGTGGAGTGTGGACATTTCCCAAGGTTTCTTTTAAGCACAAGATCACTGGGGTGCTCATGGGTGCTGTGTAGAAAGAAAGAAGGATCCAAGATCTATGGTCAAGTACGGATGGCATGAAGTTCCTCATGGAAGACTTTGTGGAATCTTTTGATGGGATGTTGAATGAATGATTAAAAGAGATCTATATCCAGAAAAGGGAGGGAAGGAGGGAGGGGGGAGGGAGAGAGTGAGCTCTTTTATGGAGGTTCTTTTCACAATTCAAAACAATTCAGAAATCAAACACATTGAAGAGATGACACTGTACTCTGCCTACATGAGCCTACCCCTAGGCAAATGTATCTTATTTGGGCCAAACCACAGTCATAGAGTTACAGATTAGAGCCTCCCTCTTTCTTGCACTCCAGAAACCAGAGTTCAGTAATCCCACACAGTCTTCACCTGTGACACCAGATGATATATGAAGTCATTCCTCAATGCTAAACACACTTCCCGCTTTCCAGTAAGGTATGTAAAGCCTAATCCTTTCTATATATGATCCACTCTGAGTCTGCCTCTTATATTTCTAATTGTGCCTGGTCTAATATGGATCACACCATATCCCAGTGTTCACTGAATAAGTCCTTAATTTATTAATATATTCTTAATAAATGAAGGCTGTGTGGTCTGTCACAACCACCAGAAATCTTCCTGTGTATCTCAGAGTCGGACTTCTCCTAAGTAATTGTGTTGGGGGTGAACAGGAATGAAAAGTTGGTGCCCTAAGAGCCCCACTGATTGAGANCTGAAGGCCCTACAGCAGAAACCACTTCCTTCCTCAGATAAGGCTGGATGCCATCTCCTTTGCCTTTGGCTCTTTCTACCATCGTCCTTTTAAATGTCACATGTGCCTCCATCACTCATTATAGTCTGTGTAGGTCAAGATGTTTCCCCAGCTCGGCTAAGAAGGATGAAGTCTTAGCACCAAGAATTCATCATTTTTTATAGATGTGGAATCTGCTCAGTAGGGGAAAGAAATATCTTTAGAGAAAGCTGC
>LZPO01089262.1:0-10981 GCA_001675575.1 Neotoma lepida
TACATTATGATTTGTAACAGTAACAAAATTGCAGTTATGAAGTNGCAATGAAATAATTTTATTGTTGGGGGTTACCACAATATGAGGAATTGTATTAAAAGGTCACAGCATAGGAAGGTTGGGAACCACTGTTCNATGGGGAAGTGAAACATTCTATCCTGCAGGGAAGCTCCTTGAGATCAGAAGGCAAACTTAAAAGCTTCAGGAAGTTCCTGAAACTGACCCAGATTTGCAGGGGGGGTCCTCTTTCTCTCTTGGCCTATTGGCCACTAGGCCAACAGGGCAAGAGGCACCTAGTGGTGACTGCAAGCTTTCTATATGGCCTATGAGCAAGAACAGAGACAGCCCTCCTGGAGACAGACTTCTGTGAATCAGCTCAATTTTATACCAGAGTATAAGGAATATATAGGATTGGGAAGCCTGGGGACAAACCTTAATTTGCATTAAGTGGCACGTTCCTATCATAAGGTTCCTAGTATGTGCAGATGGGGGATATAAACATGAGGGATCAGGATGGCTGAGTTGGGGGAGGGAGAGGGAGAACAATGAAAGGTATCTCGATAGAGGGGGCATTATAGAGTTAGGGAGAAACTTGGTGTCAGGAAAACTCCCAGGAATCCACAAGGATGACCCTAGCTAAGACTCCTAGCAATAGTGGAGAGGGTGACTGAACTGGCCTTCTCTTGTAATCAAATTGGTGACTACCCTGTCATCATAGAACTTCATCCAGTAACTGATGGAAGCAGATGCAGAGATCCATAGCCAAGCTACTGGGCCAAGCTCCAGGAATCAAGTTGAAGAGAGGTAGGAGGGATTATATGAGCAAGGAGGGTCAAGATCATGATGAGAAAACCCAGAGACAGCTGACCGAGATTGTAGGAGGTCACAGACTCTGGACCGACAGCAAGGGAGCCAGCATGGGACCAAACTAGGCCTTCTACATGTGGGTGACAGTTGTGTTGTTTGGTCTGTTTGTGGGGCCCCTAGCAGTGGGACCAGGATCTAACCCTGGCGCATGAGCTGGCTTTTTGGAACCTATTTCCTACGGTGGGATNCCTNGCTCAGCCTTGATGCAGTGGGGAGGAACTTGGTCCTGCCTCAACTTGATATGCCATGCTTTGTTGACTCCCATGGGAGGCCTTACCCTGAAGAGTGGGGAGGGAGGTGGGGGAAGGGACAAGAGGAGAGGAGGGAGGGGAAATGGTTGGTATGTAAAATAAATTTTAAAAATTAATTAAAAAAAAAAGAAAAGAAGGCCTCTAACAGGAATCTATAACAGGGTTCAAGCTAAAGTAAGTCAGACATCTGATTTAGAGACAGCTTTCAGATAAGGTCAGTCCTCCAGGCCCAGGGACATTCTCCAGATAAGGGCAGGTAGAGGCAGGAAGTTCTGCTGGAGAGAGGGAGCCCCAGATTACAGAGCTATTGAGATAAGCTGCCAGACCATGGGGAGACTGCAACCTCTACCAGTCAGCAAAAACCTTCCAACACAGATTCACTAGGCCCTTCTGTCCCCAAGCATATACAAGTAAGGACAGCTGAGAGACACTCTCAGACAAGGCAAGCTGCCTAGAAGAAACAGAAACCAGTTGAGCTGTCTGAAAGGGACCCAGATCAACTGAACTAGTTGGAACAGATACTCTCCAACCTGTTGAACTGCCCGCATATTGTGCCATGTGCTCTAGGTTTCCAGATTTTGTGAGCTGTCTTACCTATGCTGCGGTGGGCTTTTGACTTTGCGTCACCTCTGTTCCTATAACTCCTATAAAACTCATTGGTTTGCTAAGTTGGACTTTGATGGTATCTGTACTTTGGTTGTCACTGGTTCCCTATCCAGGGTGAGTAGCTAGCTCTTTATTCGTGTCTCTCCAGGAAGAGTGTCACCCAACAGCTTATCTCAGAGCTTTTACCATATCCTGATGATTAGGAACCTTGATGCAGCAAGAAAGGAAAGAGAAAAGACAGGAGAAAAATGGTAAACATAGGATAAACATTTCAATAAATAAAAGGGACTAGAAAAAAGTGGCGACATATTAATGGCATTTGTCAACTCTGCCATCACCAGAAGCTAACCTCCCACTCAACATATCCTGCTCATATTTTGAAAGGCTACAAAACTATCAGTAATTATTAATAATTTATGTTCTTATATATTATCCATCAAAAGCACATACTTCTGCCAGTATTTCTGCACCATTAGAGATAGCCATAGTTGCTATAATCCTAGCACAAAGTAAAATGACCTTTCAGACATCCTGTGCAGGCTTGTGGTAACCTTATGATCTCCACTAAGCTCTCTAAAATATTCAATCATCTCAGACTCCTTCCCAAATTACTTTTTAGAACCATAGGGTTCTGGGGCATCAAAGAAATGCTCATCCATGGCCTTCCTTTGTTCTATTTCCCTAACAACCCGCTATATTATCAGAGCTTCAGAGCAACTGGACTAGTTAATGTGATAAATAACACATACAATACTGACTGCCACCCCATAGTTTCACAGCTACTAACACTATCACTAGTTACTCTCTAGTGGTTTGAATGTGAAATGTTCCCCATAGNCACATGTATTTGAACACTTGATTCCCAGGTGGCACTGTTTGGTTAAGTTATGTGCTATGGGATAATGCTCTTGTACACTGTAAAGATTTGTCATTCCTATTGGTTTAATAAAACACTGATTGGCCAGTAGCCAGGCAGGAAGTGTAGGTGGGGTGATCAGACTAGGAGAAGGTTGGGAAGTAGAAAGGCAGAGACAGAGTCACTAGCCAGATGCAGAGGAAGCAAGATGAGAATATAGGACTGAGAAAAGGTACCAAGCCACATAGCTAAACATAGATAAGAATTATGGGTTAATTGAAGTGTAAGAACTAGTTAGTAATAAGCCTGAGCAACAGGCCAAGCATTTATAAGTAATACTAAGCCCCCAAGTCAATTATTTGGGAAGTGGCTGCTAGGTATTTGGGAACAGGCAGGCGGGAGAGAAACTCCTGCCTACAGTTATGGGACCTTTAGGGGATGCAGCCATGGTGGGTGAAGCACATCACTGCAGGAGGGGCAGGCTTTGAGGGTATAACCCTCATCCTACTTCCTAATTGCTCTCTACTTCCTGTCTGTGGACCTGTTCCTACCATACTTTCTGTACTATTATGTATGCTAGGCCTCTGGAACCGTAAGCAAGAAATAAACTTTTTTCCTTAAGTTCTTTTAGTCATGGTGTTTTAACTACAGCAACAGAAAAGTAACTGATACAGCCCTCAAAGCATGAGAAATGTTGGCTAAAACATGTGAAACAGTATTTTTTTTCACAAGGCTTGAAGAGACTCAACTACAATGATCAAGTGCAGTAACCCTCAAACTGGGATATGAGCATTTCAGAAAAGATGAGAAACTAGAAATGGAACATAAGATATAAAAACTGCCTAAAAAGTTAATCAAAAAGCAAAACCCTGACCAAATTGGATATTACCAATAGTATATCAAACTTGACAGCGGGACATGTATGAATCCAAAAATAGCTCAAAGATCCCAAAGGGAATAAAATGGAAGTTTTTAGAGTAGACAGTTAAAATGTCACCTTCTATCTACTTTTTCTCAAGCAGTAACCTACCTTAACAGATGGGAAGAGATGCTAACAAATTAATCATTGAAGAAAACAGTTAAAGGACAACAATTATTTCAAGTATTTTTCCCCTAAAACTACATATAGAATGTTTTCAAAAATGCTTGCTCTATGTGAATACATCACCCCAAATCTGTCACATATTTCATCCCATGCACCACTGCTGGAAGACAGGACTTACTGGGGTGATCCTACTGGGAAGACCTATAGGATTAACACTGCTTTCCACAGTAGCCTCACTTTCTTCAGTTTGGAGTTTGCCCAGCTGGTTTTCAGTCTTGTTTTGGTCCAGAATTTTCTACGTTCCCTTTCTTCCCTTTTGGAATGGTAATGTATATCCTGTGCCATTGTATGTTGGAAGTATGTGATCTGCACACCTCCCCCACCCCCCAGATTATAGTTAAGAGATTGCCATGAGTCTCAGAAGAGACTTTGGACTTTCAATAATGTTGAGACTGTTGTAGATTATGGGGACTTTTGAAGTTGGACTGAATGCATTTTTGCGTTAGGATATGGCACAAGTCTATGGGGGCCAAGGAGTGGAATGTGGTAGTTTTGAACAGGAATGGTCTCCAGGGGCTCATGTATTTGAATGCCTGATNATTAGGGAGTGGCACTACTGGAGAGATATTAGGTGTGGCTTTGTTGAAGTAAATGTGTCACTGGGGTTGGGCTCTGGGGTTTCCAAAGCGCAAGCCAGGCCCAGTGTCTCTTTTCCTGCTGCCTGTGGATCCAGCTGTAGAACTTTTAACTTCTCCAGTACTGTGTTTTCCTGCTTGCTGCCAGGCTCCCCATCATGATGACACTGGACCTCTGAAACTGTAAGCAAGCCCCAATTAAATGCTTTCCTTAAGAGTTGCCTTGGTCATCATGGTCTCCCTTCACAGCAATAGAACACTGACTAAAACAGTATCTGGAGGCGGCTGGTCTGGGGTGTATCAAACCACACTCTTTCACTTTTTCTTTAACACTCTATACCACAGAATTCTTTATAAACAGAACAATAATTTTATACTACCCACATGAAACAAGGGGAAGGCTGATGTGCTATTATTTTGTTGCAAAGGAAGCTTACATGTGATACACACTTGTAAGCAGTGAATAATTTGTAATTGTGGGTCCTTTCTCCCTTTATCTCTTTTTACATTTAATCTGTCACATGTGTGCATGCATCACAGCATACATGTTCTGGTCAGACGACAACTTTATGGAGTTGGTCTCTCCTTCCACCATGTGGGTTCTGGGGATACAACTCAGGTTGTTAAATTTGACAATGGGCGCCTTTACCTGCTGAGCCATCTCACTAGTCCAGAATTTATAGTTTTGATTAGTTGTAGTAGTAACTTTGGAATGGTTTTCTGGATATTATTTTAACTCTTGAGAATATCCCTACTTATCTACTACTTTTTTCTTACCAAACAACCCCATTTCTCAAAAAAACTCCAACAAAATCTAGCAACACATTAAAGTTCAGTATGTTTCTAAAATTTTATTATTCTTAATCCATACCTTTCACATACAGAAACCCTCTAACACCACACATGATTCCATAACCCAAATGCTTCAATTAATCAACATCCTCAAGTATTTACACTGNCTTCCCTCAACAAAAGTGCAATCCAAACATCTTGACAACTTGAATCTGTATAGACAACAACATATGGTTGAGTTGGTTTTCATGGTGTCCACTCATTATATTTTCTTTCAATTACCTGGAAAAATAATAAAGTCAACAAAGTGTGAAGATGAACTGGGTTAGGCACCATCCTGTTATGAGAACCACACCCTAAATAAAAGTGCTTTTACCCCACCTCTTCCTCAATCTTCCAACTAAAATTACACAACAAGCGCTTCAAGGAATTCAACAGAAAAGCAAACAGGTTAGGAAACAGGCACAGAACAGACTGCACAGGCAGCATTGGTATTTTAAGATGACATGAAGAACTCAGGAAGGTAGTCTACCAAGTTATGGATCGACCTGTTAAGTTTTAGAGTTTAAACATATAACATTCTTTCTTCGTATGTTAATTTTCCCCAAAAAGGTATGAAATTTCCTTTACTTAGAAAAATGAACCCCTTTTACAAAAACTGGAAATTAAAGGATGTTGAGGAAGTTCCTTTGTAATTAGAAAACAATCCACTGATTTCTCCACTTCATGGAATAGTCTACCTTTAAAGGTATTAGCCCAATGTTACCAAGTGCTTCCCATGTGATCAGGTGATCAGATGAAAGCGGAGAGCTGAGATGGCCTGAAGAGAAAATGATCAGAAATTAGCTTCTCTCAAAACTGAAGCAGTTTTGCTTGCTTAAAGTATGGAACTCTTTAGAAAATAAATGACTAAAAATGTTAAAGTAGATTAAAAATCACTTTAAATTATTAGTCTATCTCAAAATTATGAGTTATTGAACACTATTCATGAGAAAAACAGAAGCTAGATCTCCTGGATGACTGATGCCCTTTAATATCCCAACTACAACAAAAAGTGGTGATCGTTCTTGACACATTCCAATTCTAACCAATGTGTTCTGGCAAAGTTTGGTGAAAACATTGAGGTCAGATTTCCAAAGTAAGATTTACCTTTAAAGTAAGTATTGTATACTCAATTGTATTTTATTCTCAAATTAGCCAAATTTTCCCTTTCAGACAAAAATGTAATCAATGCACTAAAAGGCAAAAGGTAAGTAATAGAGCACAGGGCTCATGCTTCTCTTGTTATATGACTANGCACATCTATAGTCCTTACTTTATCATCAACATTACATCAAAAGCAAATGTTATCCAATTAAGTGAAACTTCTTCATTTGGGGGGTATAAAACAAACTAAGGAGCAAGAATAGAATGTGGTTAACAACCCCACAGGGGTTTTTTTTGTTTGTTCCTTTTTTTTAAATTGAAAGAACTCACTGGGTGCAATGGATAGGTTGACTTCAAAACAATANTATAATGAAGTTTTACTAGAAAATGTCAATAGGTTAAAGAACAGCATTACAAGTATTTTATTTATTTTAAAAATCAGAAATAAACACAAAGACAAATATTGTGTCTGAATAGAAACTTACCAAAATTTTAAACTCGAGTGTACAACAGATTCATAGGGAAACAGCTAACTCACAATTGCAGCTTTGTGCATCAAAGACAAATCTGCAAGTATTATGTCCTATAGACTTAACGTAGTTNAATTAAACATCATCTGACCAATAACAATTATTGCTTGTCTTATGCAACTTGAGCATTTCCTGAAGATGTGAAACATTTCAGATCATCAAACACCAAACCAGAAGTAACAAACCCAATGATGAAGAGTTTTAGTTTAGTATGGTTTTTTTAATGCTGTTGTTTCAAAACACCAAGCACTTCTGAAGAACTCAAAACTCACTGGTAATAATGCTTAGACGATTATGAAAAGAAAAACCCCTGGGGGGATGGCATAAACCAAGTGATATAAAATATTTACATGAACCTCAAATTTGTCTATTCATAAAATGATTATTTTTAGTATTCTTTTAATGTGTATTTCTGTATCATACTTGAACTTATCAAATTCCTTCATGAGAAGTAATTCTCTAATTCTAACTCTACAAGGGATGTCTTCAGCACATTTAAGTCTCCAAGTTCTAGTGAACAGGGGCTGGTTTTGGAATACCTGGTTTCTGTATGGAACTTTTGTTTTTTAAACAAACAGTAGGGATCATGGGAATCTTTAGGATGATCTATTTTCAAATATGCTCTTTGCATTACTGCTACCAAAATGAAACATACTTTAAAAAGGATAAAAAATGTTCCTCATCATTCTAATCAATTTCCCCTTCTTTCTTCAGGTCAACTCTGATTTTGGAAACTCAGTATTAAATGAGTTAATGTGGTAACAGCTATAATGAGAAGTGTGGTATGACTGGTTCTGCAGCACAGCAGTTAGGCTAGAGGTTTGTCTCGGAGAAGATCTGGATACCAAGCAAGTGCTTCAGCAATGCCATCTGTAAACGATGCCCATCAAAAAGAAAGCATGTGCAGATCTTCTGTAGGTTCTCTGACCAGCTTCTAGAGACACACTACAATTCAAATAACCAAGTTCTGCCTTTCTGCCCTCTTGATTCAGTGTGCATCATTTCTAATTTCATTTCCCAAGACCTGTTATATTCAGCTCAGCTAAAACATTTGCAACAGCAACAGTTTTCAAGTGTCATATAATTTGGATATTACTTGCAGCGTGAAAACTGTTAAATTATACAAACAGTCAAAGAAAGAGCACTCAGTTCTACTCTCAAATCACCTATCAGTGGGAGTAAACTTCACCTCAACCTGAACTGAAGAACAGAGTCCAGGTAGCCTAATGCAGTACTGGCTCTCCAGGATCAGACTTACATTCACTTGTCACTTATTTTTCCCAAGGCCCAAGCATCTAACAGTGGGTCTCAAGAGAGCTAACGTATTAGTAAAAGCTTCCTCCCAACTCCCATCACACCTTTAGTTTCACCACAGAATCCCACACCTAAATGACATCCATCCTTCCTATCACCTTAGAACTGCATCAGAGATTCTGCATGAGACTGAAACCCCACTAAAATCTGCACGATTTCCCATTTGGGCTCCAGTCTTAACCACACAACATTTGGGAATCAAGACAGGGCAAGGGGCAGCCCTCATTTTAGTGGCACAAATATACAAAGTAAACTCTCCTTTAAATTAGAAAAGAAATTAATGTCACAGAATGTTTCCCTATAAAAGATATGTAGTAAAGTAATAATATCAATAAAATAGCTATTACTAAAGCAAAGCTGTCATCAATAAGCTTCGAGAACTTTGAAGGAGGAGAATGGCTTCACAAAATGGTAGTCCAGGTTCCCACAGTGTGGACACTGCTGGACATTGCTGTACTCAGAGAAGTACTGCATTCCGATCCGTACGTCGATCACAGGCTTGCCACAATGCTTGCAGTTCAGACGGGCCTGGGGAAATAGACATCATGAGCCACAGTCCCACTAGCTTCACAATACTAATCAAAAGCCATCTAATCAGTGTTGATTGAAAGAAACTGAACTGAAAGAAATTCAATGAGGTATGTCCATTATTAACAGAATCAGGGTACACACATCTAAGATACACATTCTGCTATTCATCGTCATCCTTCTAAAGATTACAGTCTCCCAGGCTCTCTCTTCATATGAGGCGCCTATCAATGAGAGAATTCTAAACTATACTACCTGAACATCTCCACAGTTACCTAACAACACCACCTATCCCCTGGGTTTTAAGCAAATGGCTGAAACTGGCTCTCTGAACCCAAACCTACATGAAAAACTTCCCTGAAGAGTTCAGGTTTATTTCAAAAGCTCATATACATTTCATTTGACTCCACATAACACTGTTTTCTTTGATACAAAAATAAAATTTCTCTAAAGTATCCAATCAAAATTGGCAATCTAGGCATGAGTGCTATGTATATCTTGAGACTTCTAGAACTCACTAGCATATGACATCTTAACCTGTGCCGGGGCCTCTAATGCCATGATCCTGGAGCCCTTCAGCAATAGATCTGGGAGTGGATAGGCAGAAATTACAGATCAAACAGTCTTAATTTAGATCCTTCCTAAAAATGTGCTAACAAATTTGTCTTCAAAGCATTCCTGTGAGGGAGTCTAATCTGCATTTCAGATGATGAAAAGGGGCACACGGTGATAAGTACCATGCCCAAGAAAACAGAAAGCAGAACAGCTGGGATTGAAATGAAATGCACTCCAGAGTGCATATTTGAGCAGCACACGGACTATCTTTCTATAACCTAAAATGAACTCCCTTTTAACTACTTCATCCCTCTGAGTCTTGAATATAAAGTACTCTCTAATCTTTTATTNCTTTCTGATAACCAATTACTGCTTATTTTTGCCTCAGACTTACCTGGAATCCTTAGTAGTGTCTACCTACTATATCCTCACAGTGAATACATTCAGTTGATTAATAATAGTTATCAAACAGGTTTTCCATTTCAGTTGGGGACCAGACAAATATAGTCTTGGCATATATGAGTTTAAAGAATAAATATGCAGTGTATACTAAAGGGCTGGTGGGCAGGAGGCCATTGTGTATTTCTCTTTGAAGATAGGGAAATCCCATGGCCTTTCAACATGTAGTAGAAAGAAGACCAGAATGGGAATACAGGTTTTAGTCACAGCTGTGACACAGTTTGTGTAGATCTGGCCAAAGCATTCAAAAATTTGAGCCATCCATTATAAGCAACAAACAACTCAGAAGCTGAGTGAGCTCTGCAATGTCCCATGCAACACTAAGGTGATGTGAGTTTTAACAGGCCCAAATTAAATTAAACCTTAATTAAAAGGCTACCCTCCTGCTATATCACATATGTGCAAAGAAAGGTGACACTTCCTATGGTTTCTCTCATCTTAGGGGTAGACACTAAGGTACAGCAGTAACAATAAAACATGACAGTGATTAACTAGAAGATTATGGTAACTCATTCTCAAAGCTAACCTTGAATCTGGAAATGAAGTCAGTATTCCACAAGAGCAGGAAACTAGTCAACCTTATCTAAAACCAAAAGTTAGAAAAAGAAGACTGTCTACCTCTCGCATGAGCAGCTTTCTCTCCTGGAAAATATTAAAATGGAAAAAAAAAAGAGCTGAACTACACTCACTGTCTCTGGCAGCCTCTGACCTCAACAGAAACTGGTCATCTCTGAACAAACTCGTATTAGGAGAAAATGTCTCTGCTCTGCAGGAACACCTACCAGGGACTTATGTAACAAGTTCTTCCTCAAGTACGTGGAATAATAAATTCAGGTATTCCTGGGGTTTTTTAATCTTCTTAGTTTCTTATTTAATGGGGTTTTGTGTCAACACCCCCCTCCTTTCCTTTTGACAGCTGCACTTCCGGTGCTCCTAAGAGTCAGAGAAGAATGTTGCTTTCCTAGCACTTTAAGAATTATAAATCTTTCTGGTCAACCTCACACAACTTAAGTGAGAGGCTGGGCTTTTGTCAACTCACAGAAAGTAAGCAAGAAGAAAATTTTGTCTGTTCTAGAAAGCAAAACTTTCCTTTTCAGTTTAAATTATAACTTTTTGCTACAAATTAGTTATACAAAATGAGAAAACTACAAGCAAACAAAAAGAAAACTAAAGAAACCCTGCACAGAATCTAATCCCCAGGCCACTGCAGAGCACTTCTCATGCTTAGTTACAAATGCAAACAAGGTGTTCTGCTGTTTTGTAATATTTTTTTGACATAAAAAATGGANAATACTCCAAGCCTATTATTGTATACATCCCTCTGACTACTTAGTGTTCTACCTCAAGGTAACAACTCAGGCACCTGAGTTCTTCTTCACCCTTAGAAGCACCTTCTC
>LZPO01089264.1:0-10959 GCA_001675575.1 Neotoma lepida
ACTGTTCTCTAAAGGTTTTGTTAAAAATTTGCTCAATAAAACTTAAAGAGACAAAGCTTGGGTAACTCAGCCTTGAGAGGTGTTTAAGCTCAGACCTTCCATCAAATTTTACTGCCTCTTCTCCACTTTAAATTTCACTTAACTTTACAAGGTATTTTAGTGGTAACTTCAGGAAACCACCTTACTCCTCCCAAGGGTTTGCATTAAGTCCACAGGGATGTCACACTTCAACACTTTCCAAGTACCTTCTTCATTCTTCAACTCATTTAATTCTCAATTAAGTCAGTCAAATGTGTGCATCATGTTTGTGGGTTAAGCATTGCTATAATCAGCTTTTTATAGAGTGGAGACTGAGGTGTAGGAAGTAGAGGTAACTTGCTGGGCATGTTAGCCTGAAAACTTGGGGCCTTAATTCAATCTCTGTGATGTTTTTACCTCAGTTCAAATCAACATGAACACTTGCTGGAACGTATTCCCTTTTGTAGTTAGAGGTTTTAGGGGACAATAGAAAGATATTTACTGTAACATGTTGGGGACCCAGAATTTCTTTTTTTTAAACTACAATGCATGCCATCCTCTTCTTTGGATAATGTTGATTTTTGTGAAATAAATACAATCCCTTTTAAAAGAAAGATACTAAATATGGTCAATTCCAAAGGCCACAGTAATTTCATTTATTTGGTGATTAAATGAGGGTCCACTCCTCTGGACACTGCAGGCATAACGGTGATGGGGAGTGGTGAAGACTCAGCTCTCATGAAGCTGACCTCTTAAGGGCCTGAGCTGGGGAGACACAAATCAGCAACACATATAGTGTACCAGCCAGGGGTGCTACATGATGTTGAGAAAAAAAGAGATTGAGGTTTTTAAGGAGCATTTGGGAGAAGATGGCAGCTTTGCCGTTTATATTAAAACGCAGTAAGTGAAGGATGCCTGGGTAAACTGGGAGATGAAGGCTCCTGGTAGGGATGCAGCATGTGCCAAACTCCTGAGGTCGAGACTGTGCTGGCATTCCATCATCCTTTATAAGAGCCCAAGATAAGACTTGATGCAGCAGCTGCATCAGAACCTTCAGTCCATGCGTGGTACCTGGGTGCCTACAAGGGCTTTTATGTGATTCCAAGAGTGTATAGTGCCATCGAGTCCAAGCGGGATTCCTACCCTAAGTCTGTATAACGGGTGTGGTGCTCATTTTTGTCAACATTTGTAGGAATTTCACTTTCCACAGACCCTTTATGGTTTATTATTTTTTGGAGCAGGCCATTTTTTGTAAAGCTTAAAGGATGCATCAAAGATGTTTAAATTTAAAGTGTTGATTAAGTGCTCCAGACACTCAGTTCCTCTCTTGGGAGGCAACACTGCCACCCTTTACTCTGTGTCTGCAGACAATCTAGGTGTCCAGATGAGCACTGACTGGAGAGGTGGGAGGCACAGAGTGTCTGTTTCTGTCCTGGGCTTATTGTTTTCCTTGTATGACCCTAGCAAATAGCCATACATCTAAATGCCCCCACTTCTTCATCACCAGGAGAGAAAGTTATCACTGGATTGTTACAAGGATTAAATGATATCTTTACATAAATAGTATGAAACATGAAGTAGTTATCTAATTTTTAGTACATAATAAATCTCGCATAAATATTAGCTATCATGAACATACATATCGGAAGCTCTCATGGTAACCCCACTATACAGACAGGAAAAAGGAATCTTAGATGTGTCGAGAGGTAGCTGGACATGATGCCTTAAGCCTGAAACCCCAGCACTGGTGAGGCCAGGGCAGGAAGATTGGCACAAATTCAGCCTGGACCACATAGTGAATTCCTAGCCAAACTGGACTGTAGAGGGAGACACTGCCTTAAACAACAAAATAAGAAGGAAGATGGGGCTGGAGAGATGGCTCTATGGTAGAATTGCTTGCCACACAACTAAGAGCACCAGAGTTCACACCCTCAGAACCCGCATGAACGATGGACGGGTGTGGTGGCCCACCTGACATCCTAGCCTTGGAAGGCAGAGACTAGCCGTGTTGCCGGGCTCTGGGTTTGACAGAGAGACCCTGTGGGTCTCAGTGATAAGGTAGAAGGGCAACAGAAAAGGTGACACCCATGAACCTCAGGCTTTTACATGCACATGCATGCATGTACAAACACGTGTGCCTATATACATGAAACATGCATACAGACAGATGCAACACACACACACACACATACACACACACACACACACACACACAATAAAGAAATGAACAAGGAAAAGAAAGGTCAGAAGTTTCCCAGGAAGCAGTGGCCAGCAGGTGACAGCACAGCCATGCCTAGGTACCTCCATTACTACTCTTGAGTTTCTCAGATGAGTGGTAATGAGGTAGCTCTCTCCTGCGCTGTTTTTTTTAAATGAAGTAAGCTATGTAAATGCCCCTGAGCATAAATGCGAAGAGGTGTGTGATTGTTGGAGAGGCTTGTCAAATCCTTTTATTTCTAATGGCTTTAGTTAAGGGTATTTCACAAATGCACATAAAGTTCATTTTCACCCCAGGCAACTCCTTTCTTTTCACAGATGTCTGTAGAGTGTTATGTTCTGTGAAGAGTTTTCTCACAGTGGTGAAAAATACTAGACAAAGCCCCCATTTCTATGATGGTCACAGTTGCAAGAGATGTGGAAAAATTGGTATTAAAGCATTAAAATATCATGTAGTATTTGCTTTCAGAGAGGTTTCTCTAAATAGTAGAGAGGATAATTTCCTTAATTTTTTTAAATGAATTTTTTTTGAATTCCTCAGTTTTATTATTCATGAATATACATCAAAGAGTTCTTGGGAACAATAGGCTAGTTTTGCAATTGATTCGCCCGAGAATGTACTAATGTTGCTTGTGGTTCAGTGGTTTGCAGGTAGGTCCAGCACTATTTGCTAGCTGAGATGCTGCTATTAGTGGCGCAAGATATTATGACTTTACAGCCCATGAAGAAATAATAGTGGGCATGGATCTTAAAAAGATTGTACCCAAGATGGGAAACGGGAGCACAGTACACCTTGAAACAATGACAAATGACAACTGCTGTCAGCTATTATTTCTTGGATGAAGAAAGAAACAAACCTTGAACCATTAATTCTGATTTGTCTGGTACACGTGATTTACCCAGCTACTGCCTTGAGGAAATAAAATACATAGTATTAGGCTTGGGAAATAATATACTTTTCAATCAGTCAACTTCAGTTGGCTCATGAGTTTTCTTTTTTAAATAATACTTTACACATTTTCAAATAGATCATGGTAGGAATGCAATAAAAAAGGTTGAAATGTAGAATGATGTAAATATTTGCTTAGTTATGGCCATCACTGAAACCCCAGATGTGTTTCCATTTGTGCACTGAGCTTTCTTTTAGGCATGATTATTGCCCCCCATGTTTTGCCCCAAATGAGGAATATGTAGATAAAAATATAGAGGAGAGAGACAGTTAGAAACATAGGATAGCCTCGGGAGGGCCTGGGTCAAAACCCACCAGCCCCTTCTGTCTCGTCTAAAGGGCTTTTAAAGGAATGCCAAGGGGTAGAGCAAAAGACCTCCCCCTAGCACAGCCAAGTGCAGACCATCCCAAACACCTGGTAACCATGCATGTGGTCAAGCCATCCCCTAATGCAGCCTGCTGTGTAAAGCAAGCTCAGCTCTCACTAGGAAGCTTTTGTGGGCTCCCACAGGCTATCATTGCCTGCTTCCTCACTCTGGCAATCTTGTCACTCACACTTGCCTAATTCACCTGCCCTTGTAAGGGAAAGCATGTCTCATAGGACTTTGGGCATCCTCATCCCCACTCAGTTAAGGGTGGGGGTTTTCCTGCTTGATTTTGCACACCTTCCAGTTGATGCCTGTGGGCCCAGAGCTGTGCACAGCCCACAGGAAGAGCCCAAACGGCTCATTCTAGGATGAGAGCTGCACTGTTCCGATGCTCTCACTGCTGCAGTAGGCTCCTTGTCAGCCTGTGCCCTTCTTCGCTCTGTGGTCTCAGTGTGTATATGCCCCCATACGCCTTCACTCAGATTGTTGAAGTCTTATATTCATTCCTTTTCTCAGTGTGGAGACCAAACACCTGACACGTGACAGCTTAAGGGGGGAGAATTCATTTTAGCTCTTGGTTTGAGGGTGTGGGAAAGACATGGTGACTGGAACGGCTTGCAGCAATGGCACCAGGAGCATGGGACAGCTTGTTCAGTGGACCAAGAAATCAAGACAGAGTAGGAAACAGGCCATCCCAAGCCCACTGATCACTCCCAATGACCCATTCTTATTCCTCCAGCAATGTCTCTTCCCTATTTAAGGAGGTTTCACAATCTCCCCAACCCTAACCCCAAGGCTAGGAATTAGGCATTAGGAAATGGGGCCTTCAGAAGGTGCTTTGGTCCTGGGGACAGAACCCTCAGAGATGAGATTAGTGGCCTTATCAAAGTAGTCAGAGGGTCCGCTCAGCCCTTTTGCTGTGTGAGATTACAGTGAAAGAATGGTGGCCTGTTAGCTAGGAGGTAGGCGCTTACTAGACACCAAATGGGCCTTGATTGTGGACTCTCAGCCTCCAGAACTGTGAGAAATAAACTCGTATTATAAGCTTCCCAGTTTATGACTGTATCACAGCATTCCAAGTGAGCTAAGACACACCCCTTTCTCAACCCCTCTGAAACCTGTCTTTGTACATCTTCATCTCTGTTCTTTTAGATCCTTTCTGTTTATCTAATGAATGTTCTAGACTTCCTAAGGCCTCACTGCATGTTGACTGCCTAATATATTGCTACTTTTCTTGTTACTGTGCTAAGAGCAACTTTATGGTGGTTCACAGTTCAAGGAGACAGTCCATCAAGCAGGGATGTCAAGTGAGGAGGGACGTGAGGCTACTGGTCACGTTGCATCCACAGTCAAGAAGCAGGGAGTGATGGATGTTTGTACTCAGCTCACTTTTCTCCTGCTTATCCACTCTAGGATCCCAGCCCAGGGAATGGCTCCATCCACAGTAGGTACATCTTCACTTCAATGAACCGAATCAAGACAGTCCCTCAAAGCCATGCCTAGAAGCCAAGTGAGTCTTGATCTCATCAAATTGGCAGTTGAGATTAACCGTCATCTCTGACAAATGGCATTCAACCTTAAGAATGTTGGAAAGCAGGCAGATTTCTTTAAGGCAGATCTGTTGTGTAGCTTCTCTTAGACAGATAGACTGTTAGATGGCCCTCATCAGATGGAGATAGGGAGCAGGTAGCTTTCAGCTGCCACTTATCAATGTTTGCCCTGAAGACATAGGCAGTGGCTCCAGACTATTGGCCAAAGGTTTAAAGTACTTTGGAGTTAAAGACTTGGGTTTGCAATCTCCTTCTTCATCCTGTACCACTCACTACCTGGGAAGAAAAGCTTAGACAGGTGCAGAACAAAGGGATTGTTGTTCTGTTTCCCTACATGAGCTGGAGACATGAGATTTTCTCCAAAGGCAACACCAAGTTTTGTCATTCCTGAAAGTGGATGGACCTCATCTATTTGCCCTGACTTGTTAAGATTCGCCCCGAGAAGTAAGTATATCTGAACAAAACAACTTATTGCATTCTCAGACCTCGGGCAGCCCCGTTCTTTGTGAGTCAAAGACCTCCTTCACCTGGCGTTGTAGAAATGAAGGTATTTTTCAGGAGACACTTATCTCCCTCAACCTGGCTACCAGACTGTTGAATCAATGGACCCCAAAGAAATGAGAATTTCCCCCAGGAATCTCATACTGGGAGAAGGAAAAGGTGCAACCAGAGCAGGAAGCTTGTCTCCTGGGAAGAGATGTCATACAGTTCTAATATCCTCAGACCGTTTTACAGGATGAGACTGAAGCCCAGAAAATAATGGGTTAGTGGTGGGCAGGACCACACCTAGGCAGGACTGTTTAGATGTGCACATCCTTGGCCCTCTATTTAAACTTCAATCTTACATTCGGACCCCCAACAATAGACTTGGGGGTCCTGCTGGATCCATCCCCTTGTCCCTGTTTCCCCATGTGGCCACATTTCCGTTATTAATTTGGCTCTTTAGTTGGCTTATGGCATTGGGTAACTGAACACAGCCTGTGACTCCCCAGTTCAATGACACCCAGGGCCTCCCTTCAGGACTCCTTCCCTAGCCACTGCCATGTACCCACAGCTAGCTTTCTCCGGTTTCTAGCCTGCCAAATCCACTTGGAAGACTATGTTGACTTGTTCCCTGACTCCCCTACTTCCCTACCACCCCTCACACTTTAAATTGCTATCCAACAATGTGGTTCTTTCTGCTACTGTGTAAAGTGGTGTTGTGTGTCCACAACAATAGGGGTATGTCTGAGTCTCTGATTAAATGAAATAATAAAGGTTGGAGCCCAGCACTTGATAGAGAGAGTACAAACGCTAGCTTTCTGAATCTTTTCTGTGTTTGCTTTTTAGACAGGAAGTGACGTGTGGCAGGCCCTTTAACTCCTGCTCCCTTGCCGGGTTGTGGTGCTAGGGTAAGATAATGGACCTCTCTCCTTCCCGGGTGGGGGTTAAATTCATCCTTCAGGTGATTTTCGTTTAACAGGCAATTTATCCTTGCCGTCATGACTCAGTTTCCTTGTCTACAGAGTTAGCATTTCACACGATTCCTATTTAGCACATTGTGGACCTTAAATTAGTTATTCTATTAATTGCTTACAAAATACTAGCTTGGCATAGAGCTGAGTGGCTAACTGCAGTACTTAAATATGAGGAAACTGTTTTGTTACATTAGCCATAAGCGTGGGGCTGCAGGGGCTCATCTGTAAGCATTGGGTTTTATTAATACTCAGCCTTAGGTAGCACATTCCCTTTAAGCTTGGATTCTCCAAAACAGGGGTGGAGAGTGTTGGCTTGGGGTTGGGATAAAAGCAACACTGGTCTTTCCAAGGATCATTTTCTGAGTCAGCAAGGCAAGATGTATACGTCTCTCAAACACCAGATAAGAGTCACTTGGCATTTGCTAGACACAGAGTCTAGGGTCTTGCCCAAGACCTAAATCTAAATATCCTGGGAGGAATGTTAGAATCTTGATGCCTAACAACCCAGAAAAATAATACCACCTGGAGGCACTAAGCATCAAAAGACACATGAAGCTCCAGCAAACATTTCTGCTTGAATCTCACCCACTGATGTTCTGATCTGACTGGTACTGGGGGCTGGGAGTGTATATAAGGATTCTTCCCGCCCTCACTTCCTCCTCCTCTCAGATCTTTCCAATGTGAGCTAGGATTGAAAACCCACTAAAGTAGACCATTGGACTTTCAGTCCTTCTCAGAATCAGTTCGGGTGTGTACTTATGTGTATGCAATCCGCTAAGTAAGGCTCTCCTTATGGGAGTAGTCAAGGGTTCAGGCACGACAAGTGAGGCCCCAGAATTCACTTTCGAAACAGACTTTCCCTGTCATTCTTCTGCACGCTGGACTTTGTGAACTATCAGTTGTCGCTTTCCTGAACATTGCTGAACAAATGACACCAGATCCCAAGTTCTCCCCATTCTGATCTCACGGTCAGAAACAAATTCATGCCTGAGCTGTGGGTAATGCTACAACTTGCTTTCCTCTGATGGTTATAGTTTCCAGGTAAGTGTCTTGTTTTTAATGTGCTTTGGATCACTCATTGTGAGTTTTTTGTATGGGCCGTGGATGTAACAGGTCAGATGATGAAATCAGGTAAACATGCTGAGGACATGACAGCAGGTCAAGCCAGTTGTCCTTCAGTACAGGGTGGCTGTACTCTTAGGGCTGTTAGACCCAGTGCTGAAGACACTCAGGGCCGCTAGTCCATTTACTTCCCTTATGCAGACAGAAGCAGCTATAGCCTGAGTCATTGGACAGTCACGTGGTCAACCTTTCCTATGACCAAAGTCAGACACAATTTCCCAATAAGCTTTGCTCTTCACATTTCCTATGTGGCCGGTCTAGACTGAGGCTATTTAATCTATGGTTCTCATGGAGCAGCAGTGTTGGATTCCTGGTTAGAATATACGTTCTCAGGCCTCACCCCATCTGGCTCAGCCTGTTGGGTTTGTCTGACTGCTTGGCACGATGTTTTGTTGTATTATACCCACTGATTTCCGCTAGTATGAGTCAGTATCTGTAAGTCCCATTAACTTTGAAGATACTGAGAAAGTAATTGCTGACCCTGAGAGGCTCAGAATTAACGCTGGACAGAGGTGAATCTGTCAAGAGATTGTTACTGAACTGGTAGCCAGTTGAGGTCGGTCACTTTCTTGTCTGGTCCTCTAGAACTTCAGATGTGTGAAGCTACCACATGTTCCTGCAGATTACTCCAGTGAGGCTTATTTCAGTTCTGCCATGTGCACACCAGTGAACTGTCCAGTGACAGAGCCTGCTCTACAGCCGCCTTTGGGGCCTTTTCAAATGGTGAAGAAAAGAGACTTCTTGAAATTCTATGAGGTAGCCAGGAATGGTGGTTGCATGTCTATAATCCCGGAACTTGGACATGCTTAGTTACAAAGTGAGATGTCGAACAGCCTGGGCTATATGAGACTGTCACAAAACCACGAACACACTCACAGCAATTCTATGGAGTGCATCTCTCTATAAATTATTAGCAGTTTTTCATTTCATAGATATTTAGAAAAAATTTAGGGTCACAGGAAAATTGAGGAAGGCACAGAAACATCCTATATGTTTCCTTTCACACATGAGCAAACTCCCCATTATCAACATCCCCGGTCAGCCTGGCATATTTATCATCTTTTCAATTCTAACATCTACACTTAATTCAGACTTCCTGAGCTCTTACCTAATATCCGTTTCCTGTTCCGGGACCCCATCCAGGGCGCCACGTTACATTTAGTCATCTCTTCATAGGCTGCTCTTGGCTAAGTTTCTCGGCCTCTCCTTGTTTTTGATGACCTTGGCAGTTTTGAGAAGTATTTTTAGGTTGTTCTTCAGCTGGAATTGGGGATTTGTTCGGTGTTTTTCTCATGTTCAGGTCAGGCTTACCAGTTCTTAGGAGGAAAGACTACCAAAGCAGGGTGTTCTTAGCCCTCATATCTGGGTCTTGGACTGTGAAGATGACTGACAGTGTGGAGATTAGCTTTGATTAGGCTGAGCCAGTGTTTGTTGGGTTTTTCCACTTGGAAAGCTACTTTCCTCCCTTTCCCCTCCAGTACTCATAGAAGGAAGTCACTGTGTGCTGTGTAAGGAACGGGTGTTACTACACTCCACTTCCTTAAGAGTAGAGTATCAATATGTATGAACTATTTGGAATCTTTCCATATGAGTGCTTGGTCAATTCTCTATTCACATTTATTCAGTCATTCATTTATATCCATTTGTTATATTAATATTTACTTTATGCTTTGTGCTATAATTTAATACTACTTAATTTTGTTGGTTAAGTCACTCCTTATGTCAGTTTTCAAGGGTCATCATATCAAGCACAAGCTAAGGGGATGAATTGACAATTTCATGTCTCAGAGTGATGCCATCTTCAGGTGTTGGCTCAAATTATCAGCTTCCCTTGGCTTGGAGATGGCAGCTCTATGTCGTCCTCTGTGTGCGTCCATACCCCAATGTCCACTTCTTACAAAGACATGCGTGAGATTGGATGGAAACACAACTGCCATCCCCTCACTGCAACCTATTACCTCTTTTGAAATCCGGCCAAGTTCCGAAGTGCTGGGGAGATGGGGTTAGAATGCTGTTTCAGAGGAACAGCATTCGGCTCATGCTGTCTCTTAAAGGCCTCTTGAGGAGATGGTAATTTTTGTCAAGCATTGACTAGGAGTGGCAGACATGGGCTATGTTTTGTAGTTTACCTTATCAGCACTGTCACCCTGTCGTGAGGGAATAGTGTCCCTTCCCTACAGCAGCTGAAGGTGGGGATTTGGGAACCAGCTGCTTTGCCATGGGAATTGCTGTGACTGAGGACCCTCTAATGTGGCCATAATGATACCGTGTGGTCCAAATGTGTTCAGAGGAACCAAGAGAGCTCCAGGCAAGTTGTTTAAGTGAGGTGTGGGACATTAACTAGGAAACCTGTGGCAGCGTGCTGTGTGAGGTGGCTCTGCCGTTATTGAAAAGCACTGTTTTTAGCTGCTTGATTGTACCCAGAAGCTGAAGAGTGATCTCAGTGCTAAATACGTGGAAGAAAAATCAGTGATTTATTTGCTTTTTTATTTTTGTAGAGCTGGGGATGAAACCCAGAGCATCAAATATGCTGGACAAAAACTCTAAAATTGAGTTTATCCCCAACTCAAATTGGAAGATTATTTCAAGGGTAGCTGCTTCTTTACCTACCTGCCAGCGTGGCACAGAAGGATTTGTCTCTATTCTTAGCTTAGGGTCATGCCACAAAAGGCCTTCTGACTCGAATGTGCACCTTGACTGGAGCAGGTATGGGTATTGTGTAGTGAATACATATTCCTGGGTCCTAAGCCCAATCTTTGAAGCCACCTAAGTTTATCACGATCTTACAGACAAGAGAACCTTCTAGGGAGCGTGGTTCTGTGCTTTCAGCATGTCTAGTTCTAGCAAAAGGTAAGCGTGGCCTTTTAGTATCTCATGTCACATGTCATACAAATGTCCTCTCTAGCATTAGCTTGGGGAAATGCCCAAGTGTGGAAAGATGTTATTAAAGGCTGGGGAGGTGGAGAGGGATAGGGGAGGCTAGATGAGGAGCCTGGTTAATGAAGACAAAGCATTGTGAGATAGAAGGAATAAGATCTGTTGTTCCATAGTACAGGAAAGACTGCAGCCTGTTGTATATGCAATGACAGAGAGGAGTTTGAAGGTTCTAAACACACAGGTAACAAGGAGGGGTAATGTCAGTTCCTCTGATTTGATCCAGGTATTTCTATATGCAGGGGCTGAAATACCACACTGAATCCCATGAATGTGCACCATTAATATATAGTACACACAGACACACAGACACACACAGACACACAGACACACACAGACACACA
>LZPO01089266.1:0-10940 GCA_001675575.1 Neotoma lepida
GGGTTGAATAAACATAGAAAAGAGAAATGTGTACTTCTGAAATTACTTATGATCTGGATATTAGAAACTAAGAGGATGAAAGTTACAGTGATTCAATTTTAGGGAGCACCGACAGGGAATATAAAGACCACAGCACAGTGAAAGAACAGAAGGTGATTACATTAGGGCCCAAACAGACATTTAACACAGGCTTAAAGGACCCTGGGCAAAATGATCTCACTCTTCTATTTAAGGAACACAAACCAACTTACCTATATATCTTCCTGATCAACTGAAAAATTAACATCATTAATGACTAGGTAAAATGAACTAATGACAATTTTTGCAAAATAGGTAAATGGTTTGTATAAAAATCAGTATTTATTTTAATTACTTCAGAACACACAAAAAAGTACAAACAGATAGTTAAAACTGTGTGCTGTAAACATCTTATTGTAATTTTTAAATTATAAAAACTGTGTTAAACGCCTGAAAAGCAAAAAAAGGGTGGAGGGGCCGGCAAGGTGGCACACGGGAATGAAAGCTGCTTGTCACCGAGCCTAGATTGAGTTGGATCTCTGGGGCCCACATAGAAGAAGGAAAGAATCCACGCCTGCCAGTTGTCCTCTGACTTCTACACGCACACCGTGTGACACACAAATGTGCAGACACGATTAATTAAAATTTAAAGCAAGCAAGAGACATTTTAATGCCTGGCCATTTGTAAAACATTTGGAACGTTGAAGGAAATATTGAAGGAAAAATGTAAGCACAGAAGATATTTGGTTAGATTTCTCCCCATCAGAAAGGTTATGAACCAATTAACTTCACAAATTACAAGAGCAGTATTCTTCTGTTAAGTATAACCTGCAAAACTTACGAAAGAAAAGCCACAGATGGACTGTTTAGAAAGCAGCAGGGTAGGCTAGAGCAAAGACAGAGTGAGGCAGATGAGCACTGACAGGTAGGTGGACAAGGGCCAGCATGTGCGGGACTCTGCGGGCCACAGGAAGGGAGTCAGGGGGTTTGACATATGCATATATCTGAATTGTCTCTGGAAATATAACCCTGCCCACAAGTGGGAGGACTACAGTGTAGGAATAAAAAAGCACAAACAGGTGGCCTCAGGGACTGGGCCCAAGTAAAATGTCCTCGCTCTTGGGCCGTATTCTAAAGAGTGAATACCCTGGATGGGAGAGAGAGGGTGATAAGACCTCATAAGGCTGCTGCTCTTTATGAAGTGAGCAGGTCTCTGTGCACAGAAATAATGGAATCACTGCCTGCATTTTTAAGGAAATAGAAATGCTCCACTTTCCAGACCTGAAAAGGATGCACTGGGTGTGCATTTTCTATACCAATCAAGGCTTTAAACCTGTCTACTAACTCTTCCCACAAACCTTGACTGAATAGGCCAATGAGATGGTGACCGCCAGCGGAAGACCTTCGGGCACTGCAACCACTAGAACAGTGACTCCAATAATGAAGAACTTGACAAAGTACTGTATGTAGATTGGTGTGCACTCAGCAAGCCACGGTCTCTTCTGGACCCAGAATGTATCGATCACAAAATATAATACTAGGATAATAACCGTGATGGCAGACATCAGCAGACCTTGAAAGACAGAAAAAGGGTAATTGTTTAAACAGTGTAGACATAACCCACTGCCAACTATGTATTAGCCACTGTAAGGCTAGTCTCGTAACTCGCTAAGTTACGTCTATTTTAATCATTCTGAGAAGCTGTTATTTCCAGTTCACACTTCACTCATCACATCTGACCCGTCAGATTTAAGTTTTGCTTCCAGGTATAACCCTGACTCCAGAGAACTGAGAGGAGCGTTTGTGATTCTTTAATAACTGTGTTTTGTCTTCGAAGGCCCAGACAAAGTAAGAGGCAAATACAAGCAACCAACAAGACAGTGCAGGCTGGTACTTGCCATGTTCAACATAAAGATGCTGGGAAGACTGTTCAACTTAAGTCTCAAAATTAAATTAACTATATGTTTAAAAATATACAAATAAAAGTATACTCTCTAGATCATTTCCTAATTTATTTTTTGTCTATCTTCACTGATACATTAACTCAGAAAAATAAACTTTTAATTACATATTACAAAACATTTACCCTTCTATGATATGTAATTTAGCCTCTTAAAAATGAATATTAAAAGATAAATTAAGTCTAAATATCTGGGTCTAATACCCTACCTAGTAGTCACTAAATGCTATTACTACCTCAGGTTTACTCTTTCCAAAAGTATGAGTCAACACTATGTTTTAATGATTAATATACATACATATTTGCTATTAGCAATAAGCTTATTTAGTATAGAACACAGGCTGCTTCACCTATAATCCTTCCTATTAGATGTTCAATGATGCTGGCTGTATGACTCTCACAATGCATGCTGTTTACATACAGCAATCTGTCAAAAGGTGGTAAAGCTAGGGGAATGCTACCTGTGGGTAAGGTAGCATTTTTTCCCCCTGAAGAGCGGTCCTAGGTTTCACAGGCACTTTCTGGTGAAAGCAGCATTTTAGTACCTCAGCTTNACAATTACCCGTATTTGCAGGGGAACAAAATTATGTTTACAAAAATACATTTTTTCATAGACAGCCAATTAAAGGTTGAGCAACCTGTGTGCTAAGAAACAGTTCGATAATTTGTACTAAGTAACTTCCCCAACAGTCCTTTTTCATTATTGACCCTAGAAATTTAGAGACGATTACAAGGGCTGGTAAATTAAGCAAATACAGGTACTAATTTTAACTTGACCCCTGGTTATCTCACCGACAGAGGAGCAATGGCCTGTATGCTGCAATCATATCATGAGTGTCTATGGTAATTCAAAAGGCCCCCTACAAAATAGAAAAATAGTCTTCTAACATTCTTTACACCTGCTAAATAACGATTTCCAGCCCTCACTGTGTCAAAAGACACTTTTAAAGTATAGATGCATTTTAAAACCAGCACCCCACTTTCTTCTGTGTCATACCTGCTTTGCCAATCTGAACAGCCAGTTTCGTAAGTTTCCCTTGTAAAACGGACTTTTCTTTTTTTGGCAAATTTGCTTTCTTTTTGTCTTTTTCATCACCATCCCCTCCTTCTTCACTCTTCAAAGGCTGCATTTCCATGGCTGCACCATCCTGGGCTTTTGCTAAGTTCAGAGAAAACGTAATTTTGCTGCATTGTAAAAGCATGATTAACATTTTGAAACTTTTTTTTTAACAAAATCAGTTTGTTACAGGAAAAAGGCTGAAGTAGAAACATTCAGCGTTGTGTGTGTGCATTGGGGGTAGCGACACAGAGGGAATAAGACAACAGCGACATAAGCTTGTGATACTGTTCCAGATTTAAGAATGTCATGTTCAGTGATAGGAATGAGGCATACACAGTCCTTAAATTATGAACTAAGAACACTAAATTTCTTTTCATTCAATGTTAGGGATTAGGTTATATCCAAAGACTACAGATCCCTCTNATGTAATTTATGATCAAATGTAGAACATCACATATGATTTCACATATAAAATATGCATATGTTTATAGACTTTGAAATGTAATTTACACTCTACAGNTTCTCAGGCATTTTCTACCAACTATATAGTAACATTTCAGGTAAGTTACAGAGCACTTGAAACACTTTTGTGGAAAGCTCCTCAGCATAGCAGCACAAATCATAACACCCTCTTAAAACTATAGACAGAACGACTACAGCAATGGCAAGAGAGGGTAATCCAAGTTAACACTGTTGATGTTCCCTGCCACATGTACCCTAATTTTGGATAAATATAGTACACAGCAGATCTATTTTTGGAGATAATGAAAACAAGCTAACTGTTCTTTTTATCTTCCTCAATTTACCTTTGTTGCGATTCTCAATAGCTCCATCTTGTTTCTTATCTGTAGGAACAAAATGGGAATGAAAGCTTTCCAAAAGAAACGAATACGGCCATGCTAAATTATGCAGAGGCAGTTCACATTTCTATAAGAGAACTGTTACACAATGGTGTATAGGTATACAAACAGAAAACACCAGCTTGCTGACTTGCGTCAATCACTTCCTACATCTTATCATGGGAGAATACTCTAAAATAATTTAGGGCATGCATACATAAGGCTTTATTCTTTTATAAGTTATAATAAGCCTGAATATGGTACAAGAGATTGACAAGCTAAATACAGCCCTAACCCTGAGAAAGCAGAACAGGAGAGGATAGAGAGGGAGGAGGAGATGCTATAAAAAGGAAACAGGCATACAGGAGAGCTCTAGTGGGAGTGAGAATAAGAAGAGGATTTGAGAGGCAGGGAGGCAAGTTAGTAATGCCNGAGTATTAACAAGCCAGGATGACTGACAGTCAAAGTATCCCCTAAATTAGCTTAGATTCACAGACCACAGAGAGATCACATACGTGAAGCAATAGTCAAGGAGGGGACAGGTCTCCTGTTTGGAACAAGCAAACCAGCCTATTTCCTTCCAACTTCACTATCAAGAGCATCTTCAAGCNGGGCAACCTGGAACGAGTATTGTCAGGGAAGAACAGAAGCTTGGGACAGATGAAGCGATAGTAAGAGAACACCTAGCTATTTTCAGTGAGCTCAGGTTTGGAAACCAGAAAACCACATTGTAGGCTGGCAAGCAAACGGACAGGGCATGGAGACAGATTAGCCCGGGCTGTGTCTGATTAGACAATGAAGTAGAAAGAGAAAGGAGAAGAGTTAGAGGGAAGGAGGCAAAAGAAGTGAAAAAGTAAAAAAAGATGAACAATGATCTTGATGTTAATTCCTAGGGCTATACCAGGCTGGACTAATACATACTGCTGGGTAAGACCTTGGTGGACAGTGCTTACTAGAAAAGTTACTGGAGGTCAGTAAGAGCAGTCATTAGCACACTTCTTTTTTTCACAGGATTCAATGATGTTTTGAGAACAGAAAANAGCAGAAAGTTTGATCAGACACTTGCTACCCGATCAGGTTACACAACCTCCATGCGGTTCACTTTCCTAACAGTAAGAATCAAGGTAGATGGAGATGGACTGTGCAAAGCATTCAGTAAGCACTGCTACCNGGTTTCAAGAAGCCTGCGGTGGCTCATCAAGGGCTGCTTGGGGTACTGAAGTGGAGAAATCTGGAACATGGGGCTAGCTACCCTCAACTTCAGCCACAACTTCTTACCCGCCCCTACCCCTAGTGTTAGGAAATGAACACAGAGACTGAGTATGCCATTATGTTCTCCAACACTGAGCCACCTCAATCTCAACCTAAAGAAATTTTCAAATACATTTTGCTTGAAATAAGAACTTCATATGAGAAGATTATGCAAAAGAACAAACAACCCATGGAACTATTAGAAGCTCTGATGTGAGCCAGCTGTCATGGTTCACACCTGTAATACCAGTACTTCCAAGCAGGATGACAACCTCAAGTTCAAGCCAACCCGGGCTATCCACTGAATTCAAGGCTAGCCTGAGGCAGAATTTGAGACCCTGCTTTAAAAATAGTCCAAGCAAACATGCACCTCTACTGTGGGGCCGACTCTGGGTTCTATGCCCAGCATCATAAACCATAACAACAAACTCCCAAAAAACAACAGATTAAAAACAATGACAGAGTACGGCAAGCCAAAATTTTAGCCAGGCATTTATTTTAGAAGATCTTAAAGACTCATGTGAGAAAGCAAAATATAGGCTTATATCCTAAAGAAAATGAAATAAATTCAGATGGTTACAGACAGTAAACCACTGCCAAGGCAAAGGGGAGAGAGTCCTGAAAGTTCCCTGAGTGAGATCGACGGTGCAGGAGACACCAGGAAACAGTGCAGGAGGGCATTCCAAAGTGGCATACCCTGAACTTACACTCTGAGATGTCTCCCTGTGCATAGCGGTTTGCTCTAAGATCTTTGTGGATAAACTATATGCTATCAAAGTCTGCTGAGACAGCTCTGGGGGGGGGGTAGCAGAGAAAGTCAAAGCGAAAGATCTTGACATAGAATGATGGGGTCAATATGGAAAGACAAGCACAAAGTGTCAAAGTGCAGCCCTGGTCAGTGTCCAAACATTCCACCATGCACGTATAGAATGGAACACAAGAAAGACGAAAATCTGAAGATTAAAGACCAAGCAAGAGCAAGATGCAACTGGCTGAAGAAAAAAGCTAGCAGTGAGGGAGAAGAAAAAACCAATCAGGAAGGGAGAGCCGAATTCATTCAGATGATCAAATGACCAGACAGAAGAAAGCCTAAACTGAAGCACTAAGTATATGCTGACCTGTCTCTTCCTGTGGTAGACGGGGCTGATAGCCTCATGAAAACCCTTAAAGGATCATTACAAGAAATCCTCTCTCCTTTAATTTTGTTACTTGAAAGTATATCAGGTAATGAACATTTTACAGACATTTTCATATCAGTCTCATGAAAGAAATCTATTTCTGTACCAGTTTTTAAGATTCCCTGTTGCTGTTATTTCCAAATGTCAATTCTTACAGCGAACTGCTAGACCTACTTTTCTTTTCTTTTTTCTTCTCATCTTTCTTTTCTTCTTCTTCACCTCCAGCTCCAAGTAAGGTAAAGATAATTCCAGTTTGAGAATTCACACCTACAGCTGTAACTACCATTCTTCCAGAACCTTCCATGACATGAGTACCTATAACAACAGAGAACTTGGTAAAAATTATAACAGGTTTCCCTCCAACTACNCAATTTCAAATTTCAGTAATACCATTTTTAATAAACTCAATATTTAATAAAGCAAACTAACAAATTGAATCTTCAACTCTTATGCTTAAAGATTAAGCAATCTGCAATCAGTCACATACAAGTTCAAACTTTTATCACCAAGTAACAACAGGAAAATGATAATGTATCAATTCCTTGTGTAAAATGCAGATTATAGTACCCATATTTTGTAAAAATGTAATACAATTTATATTTCTCAAAAAAAAAGCCTATAAGTGAAAAATCAGCACACTGCTTGGAATGTGTGAGTATTCAATGAAGTCAGTCAGTATTAGCTATAACATAAGCATATAAGGGCATGAGGGGTAGCATTTAAAAAATATATAGTTCAAACAGAAATATGCTTATGACCACAAGAATTCCACAGCACAAACATGACCCCATACTCAACCCCACAACCTCTCACATAGGCTTCAGCTCAGCTTGCCAAGGTTACTGCCAAGCTCCCTAACTAGTTTCTCTGCCTCCCTACTTTATCCTGGTATTTACTATTCCTACAGTGTGTCTTCACATCCCTTTTAGGGTCCAATAAACTCTGCTTCTACACACTGCCTACTGGATTAAGGCCAGCATCTTCATTTGAGACCAACCAACCTTCTCAATCTTCTACAATGCTAACATAAAATTCCAATCCAGACAGCTAGGAACATAGACAGGAACAGTGAATTCAGACCATGTCCTTCACAACAATCTTGCAAGTTGACAAGCATTATTATTTTCTAGAAATTTGCCTAAAGTTATACAGTTATCATGAACAAGGCAAAGAATTGATGTAGCTCTGTCAGAAGACAACAGAGACTTACAACACCAATTTCCTTTCTGTTCTCCAGTTTCAGCACCATCTTACACACAGTGCTCAAGGGTTATTCACTAAATAAGACTATAAAGTTCATGTACTTACTCCAGTCACTAGGATTCACATTTGGCTACAAATTATTGGGTAACCTATCCAATGTGAACTTTTGAGGTGCTTGACGTTTTTCCTGCTTAGGAAAAAGAAAAAAAAACCTCACATTCTTAGTGTTTTACTAATTACTGCATTCGTTGTCAGTGAAAATAAAAGGTAAACACATGAAATTCAGAAGGGTAATATTTATTAAGTATGTATTAAAGACAATTCCTTTGAGCCATTCTGGCTTTCTTCAGATTTCAGTTTTTATGTTCTGTTTTTCCTTAGTCCAATTCTGCTCAAATGCTAACAGTGAATGTACTGAGGAAAAGTAAACAATTTCTGTTCAGGTCCTATCCCACCACTAACCGAACACTGCTTTTAAAAATCTAAATTTAAGAAGCCAAGAACAGCAGTGAGAGATGGCATCATGAGAGTAAATTTAAAAATAAATGCATGTCATGGTTTTTAGTACANTTTTGGAACAGGGAAATAAATGCAGAGAAACTTTCCCACCCATACTGTGATAAGGGACTGTACAAAGTTATTTCAGTCTTTTCTTGAACATGGAAAATTTATAGAGTTCTTTTGGTATCTTGGCATGTTAGGAAGGTGAGTGTATGTAAAGTTTACCAGTCATCTTTGTCAGAGGACCAAAGCTTAAAGAGACTAGGCTGAAACAGCTAAGCACTAAGTAAATAAACTACACATACATAAAAGTCCATGATGCGTATATAATACCAATATAATACCAGTGAGTCTACAATGGTAAGACTAGGATTGGGAATACCTGTTCCTGTTCCCTTTAGAAGGACTATGGGTTTTACCTGGTTAACATTGATTTTAGTTTCTTAGAAACATGGCACAGCAGTAGTAAAATGGGTACACATTACTTACAGATATTATCCTTATACATCGATGAAATGCATCCTCAGTATGAATTTTAAGTACATCAACATAAACACTCAAACAAAAGATCAGCACTCTAAGTGGCCTAGGATACTGACAAACAGCATACAAATCTCAATGTTTTGACAAGACAATCCTATGCTATAACTGATACTTACTCTTTTCATAAATGAATGCATAGTTACTCTTGATTACTATTTATTTATTTTGCAGAAAGATTTTTCATCGTAATTACAAATTTTAAAAAGATAATGGTTAATTTTAGGTTCTGACTTGAAGTTGTGATTATAAACTTAACTTCTGTAGGTATTATAAGTTTGACTTTGGTTCAATAATGTCGTGTTCACTCTATTAAATACAAAGCTAACCAAGGCCTGAAAAAATACAGCTGCTAAGTTATTTAATAGTCATTAAATATCAAATCAGTAGGAACCTTCAATTTATAGACACNAGTATTCCATGAACATTTGATGATAACAGAAGACAAATAGGTTAACATTGATGGCCCAAGAATCAAAACTAAAATTTAATCTAACAATATAGTTCTGACAAATAATTTCATAAATGTTTTAAATAATACTTTAAGATTAAAAGTAGGAATCTCAGAAATTTAAATTTAAACAATGGGTACACTTTTAGACAAATCTGGTATTCTGGTTTCTTTTCATTTAGTATTTCAGAAGGCAGCTTGTACTTTTTTCATTGTCCTTTCAATTTCAATCCCAAATAACCTTAGTTTATGTTGTTACTCCTACATATGACCACGTGTGTCCTAAATAGACATCTACATAGTCCTTTCCAACAGTACCCTCGCCTGTGCAAACCCTTTGGCTCATTCCTATAACATGTGAATTCAAACTCACTCGTGACTGGTACATGTGAATGTCACTCCAGTATTACTACTGTCAATTACTCATGTCACCTGACATAAAGAGTTTGCATTTCAGACAAATTATCTAACAGTTCAGTGACGTAGGTGATTATATAAACTTTAGGTTTCATTCAAAACAAAACTAACGAGTTCTTTGCAAATCATCAGAGTGCATTCTTGTCTTAAATCTATAATCCTTCTTTAATATTTGGTTTTAANAAGCCATAAGAATAAATGTGATATAGAAAGAGTTTAATAGATACCATTAGGCTTATATTTGAGTTTTATCATTAATACCATCTTTCACATTTCTTCACTTTTTGGATTCTATCCCCATTCATGAAATATAGCTCTGTATTCCAAGACCTGCAATATAGCTGTCATTTCATAAAAATCTTCATGAATTCTAAGATTAATGCTTTCTTGGCTTTTAGTAAAATATTCAAAGTTTATAAATTCATACCTGATAGAAGTAAGGGATCCTTATCTAGAGACTTCTTAACATGATCAGATTCACCAGTTAACGAACTTTCATCAATCTTAAGGTCATTGCCTTGAATCAGTATGCCATCAGCCGGGAGAAGGTCACCTGAAACAGAAGGCAGTGATATGCTCAACTGTGCACAAGTTTAGTACAGCTTTGAATCCTGCAGGTAAATGCGGTACTCTGCTTGGCTTACCATACTTCACTTGGGCAATGTCTCCAACAGTAATGTCAGCTACAGGTATTTGGATGACTTGCCCGCCCCTGATGACCGTGAACTTCTGTTCCTGTTCAATTCGACTTTGCAAACCTCGGAACTGCTTCTCCTTACTCCAGTCATTGAAAGCTGTCACTAACACCACACACACTACCGACAAGAGGATCGCGGCTCCTTCAATCCACCCGGTTTCACCTTCACCCTCTTCTTCCCCGACAGAAACTTCTCCACAAACTATTTGGAAAGAAACAAAAATGACCATTATAAAAACTGAGCGAATATTTCCAGGTTTTTACTTCATCAGTTTTACTCAGAGCTTTGAGCCCCACTGAACTTGATCCTTCTACAAAGGTTAAGAACCTTGCTCTGTCAATTTCAAAGTTCCCAGCCTTTAACAGGGTGCCAGTAAAGAGTAAACACGGTGAAGACCAAGCTTCAGCCTGCAGGGAAGTTACAGGCAATACCTCTGTGATATAGTGTTTCATTCCAGGCAGATCCAATGGAGTCAGTATTTCAACTTCAACAAATTTTCAGCTTCCTCCTGCTTGTCAGCTATGTCCANACTATAGTCTAGAAAGGCTGCAACATGATGTCTAAAAATGTACATACCATAATTATACACAGCTTTGTGGCTGAACCTGCCAATGATCACCTGAGTCTTCAGCAACTGCTAAGTTTCTGGTGGTGTGGCTGCTGACTGATGAGGGTAGCGGTTGCTGAAGGAAGGGATACAAAGCAGCAACTTCCATGAAGAAGACAGGATGACTAATACCTTTTTGTTCTATTTTAAAAGGCACGGTCTCTGTGTGTAGCTCTGGCTGACCAGGAACTGACTACGCATACCAGGCTGGGCCCGA
>LZPO01089267.1:0-10934 GCA_001675575.1 Neotoma lepida
GGAAAGGAAAGGAAAGGAAAGGAAAGGAAAGGAAAGGAAAGGAAAGGAAAGGAAAGGAAAGGAAAGGAAAGGAAAGGAAAGGAAAGGAAAGGAAAAAGGAAAGGAAAGGAAAAGGAAAGGAAAGGAAAAAGGAAAGGAAAGGAAAAAGAAAAGGAAAAGAAAAAGAAAAGGAAAAAGAAAAGAAAAGAAAAGAGATGTTCCCAGTCCATCCATCTGACTCCTCGGTGAAAACTTGTGAATCAATGAGAACTTGATTTCTCAGAACTGCTTCAGCTCTTCCTGCAGTCCAGGCCGGGCATATGTGTTACTTGATACACTTGTTGTCATAGAGATGATTTTTGTTTGATAAATAAGTGAAATAAACAGTTACAGAAAAACTAGACAACATAAACTTCATGTGTATGAATAACTTCCTTTCAAACACTGCTCTCTTGATCTTGCTTTTTGAGCTTCCTCATTAGGGAGACTCATTGTTCTCATTAGGGAGACTCATTGTTTTCACTTAGTATTTTACCTAGTAAACACTTTTCTATTACTTGCAAAATATTGTGAAAAGCCTGAAGAAATGAGCCAGGTGATCCATATGGATAAGAAGAAAGGTGGTGATGCCCGGAGATGAAAGGGACAGACTTAGGGAAAGTGATTGCAAGCCACAAATAGACATAAGACATATGTAATCCACAAATAATAATAAATGATTTGAGAGAAAGAGAGAATTGGGAGCTGAAACATCTTTCAATTTGTAATATCATTTTTCCATCAATTACTCTCTCTAAAAAGCTGCCATGACCATATCCAGAAATGATCATAAAATCAGCAAAGTAGAGAAATGACAAACCTCTCAAAATGCCCTTTACAACAATAGGCAGCGATGTCAATCGTCTGAGCCATTTAATGTCATCCCAGCTGAGCGATGGGTCTATGGCTTGTGCCACATACTCAGCAAGTCCACTGTTGTCTCCAAAATTCCCCTTAGGAGAAAATGCCAAATCATTGGTTTCAAAGTTTTTCATCCTAGAATAGATACAGAGAAGGGGAATTAGAGACAGCTTCTACCTGACGGTGAAAATAAGGAGGAGGGAGGAGGGGCCTCCTTTCTGATAAGTTACTCAGTCACATATGGGTTGGTTGTCTGCAAATTTTCTAGGGTTTAATGTAGGCATGTGTTCTAACTGCAGCCATGTGATTTCAACTGGCCACCTAAAGCTTAATTTACATTTGTGTGCTTATTCAGACGAATCAGTCTTAAGGATTAACGTGTGGCCATGTTCAAACATTTCCTGTTTAAGCCAGTTTACAGCTACAGACAATAGACTGGATGCTATTTTCAGCTAGCTATGCAAATTCAGCATAATAGAAACCATTTGCATGGTGCTTTATGGTTTACAAAGGCCTTTTATTATACTCATATTTGTACATTTCTTTCCTTAAAATCTTTTAGAAGGTAACAGTGAATCACTATGACTCCCATTTTATATAGACAATAATAACCCAAGTGCAGAATGAGATGCCCAAGAATAAAACTAGCTAGGGGCATTATTTGAGATCTTGCCTAAGTCATTTGACTGTTAACTGCATATTCTTTGCTTAGATGTATTGTACTGTGGTCATTGATGGAGAATCAGGAAGTGTTTCTCAGCACAGGAGTCTTGCCTCTCCCTCCTGCATTCAGCTGTCACCTGGTTACAATCAAACTCTGGAAAATCTCTGGAAAATCAAACTCTGATTTTCCAGAGAACCTTGACAAGGGCCTAGTTTTCAGATGATCACCAACCACCATCTTTTCTTTCGTGTGTGTGTGTGTGTGTGTGTGTGTGTGTGTGTGTGTGTGTGTGTGTGTGTTCTTGTTCCTGGGCTTTCATTACCACCCAGCAAACTGGAAGTGTCAACTTGTACACCTGTGGGTAGACTCACTCTGAAATGTAGTGTGTACATGTTCCCAGAATGTTCCCACAGGATTAGGCACTTCAGTTGCCCACTGTTCTATCTTCACAAAATTCCCCATTTGCTGGCTTCCTCTCCTCCATTCACTTCCCTATATGCTAACAGTCTTCACCTTCTGAAAGAGCAACTTATACTTGGCCAGTGGCTCCATTTTGTTCCCAGGGAGCCACAGCCTAGACATACCAACACTAAACTGTTGCCTTCTCCTAGTCTAACACATTGATCCAGTTTGTTCTGGTTCTCTTACTCATGACCAAGACTCTACTACTAGATCACTATGCTTGATATCCTTTTTCTTGCCCTAACATACCATTCTTGTATGTGGACAGTCTCCCAAGCTAAAAACAAAGCTCATTCTGCTTGCAGTTCTGTCCACACCACATGGATTGTGAATATGCAATGGGATCTTCCATGTGGCTTAGCAGACCACAACCCCCAAATTTACTTACAAACTAATAGTGTGAAAGTCTTCTCTTGAGTAGCAGAAACTCAGCTTGCTCTCCTACACACTTTAACTGACCAGCTAGCCTTTCTTCTATGGGTGACAGTACAGTTGTGTGTCATCTGTAGATTAGTCTCAACTCATTTGCCCTCCACCAGCTCTGCCACTGAACATAGAAAAGATCCTAGAGTCATAACTAACACTGTATGTCAACAGATGGAAGTATCCAGGAATTTGATTTTTAAATTATTTTAGACCTTCTTTCCATCCAAAACTGGTGGGCACTTAGTTTGCACTTCAGAACTTTTCAGCTGAAATTACTGATGGACTAGTTAGGGCTCACAGACCATCGCATGGACATGAACTTTCAATTCCAAACAACCCCCACTCAAGCCACTGTATCAATGGCAGTTTTCTCAGTAGGACTGAAAATACTCCTATAAATTTATGGACATGAAGACATAAAATACCCCAAATACATGATGCCCTTCTAGTTGTTGGCTTTTGATGAAATACCTGAGCTTTCCATTTGTCAAAACACTTAGAATTATACAGTATGTCACAGTCCTGGGTCTTCTGTGGTCTCCTCAATTTAAATTGAATTAAGCTTTCTGTTTAATAAACGTATCCTTGGGAGGCAAACTTAGTCCATTACTTCAATGATACTAAATTTCAAGCATAAATACTATTGTTAAAAGAAAAGGTACAATCTATCTATCCCGTCCTCAGACCAGGAGAAAAAAGAAAACCATCTACATGTGTCCCTGCCCCCACACCGAACAGGCTGCCATGCTTCGGCAGGGGTGGGTGAAAGGGTGAAATGGATAGGAAAAAACAGAAACATGGATAAAATTATATAAATAACTGTTGTTATTCTTGGACCGTGCAATGCAGATCAACACTTGAATGAATGTTGCCTTACAGAAATCTCAAGGCACAATGAAGCCTTGTTGTTACTCTAAACTTTGTTCAAAGCCAGAAGCCAAGAAAAAGTTTTCAGATATCTTGACAGAGAACCACGATGGGGTGTTTTACCGATGGCTCTGAAAGAAACTGCCGTTTCTTTATTCAGATTATGACGTGTGTGTGTGTGTGTGTGTGTGTGTGTGTTTGTATGTGTGTGTGTGTATGTGTGTGTGATCCTTAAAGTAATGTCTGATATCCATTTTGTAAGTAATGAAAAAGACAACACCAAAATATTAACATAACTATTTAAAGCTTAATTGTGAGAATCCTGAACTGATAAATGCCACAAAGAGATCAAATTTCTTCCTTGTAAGGGAATTGTTATTCCTGGGGTGACCCTTAATATAGTTTTTAATTTAATATAGAAATTGTTTTGATTTTAGTAAGTTAATATCAAGCAACAGTGATAATTACTAAATATGTTTAAATAACCAATACTATGACTAATAAGAATGAGTATTGATGGTAACATACGATTTTATAAATATTGATAATGTAATTCTAAGGATAAAGCCACATCTCTATATTGAAAACTCCCAAAATAAAGTAAAACAAAATAAAAATCAGTTAAGTTCACAATACCAACAGAGTATGGAAAGAAGGAGAAATTCACAATTTACAGCCTTTCTTCTGTGGTTAGGGAAGCACAGTGTTCAGAACATACCCTGGTCACTTCCTCCTCAGTGTGGCCAGGTGGGCTAAAGCCAGACTGGGGCCACAACTTTGGATTCTAATTGTGTTCAACTTTTTCCTAGTTATCTTATATTGGGAAAATCCCAAATACGTTAGTAAACTGTTAATTGCTGATTAAACAATGACATGCTAAGCACCTACTATCTATCAGTGTTTTAGATATTTAATAAACACCAGTAAATAAGAGAACATAATATCTCAATCCATCACAGAAAAAAATCAACATATAAATTGTCAAGTTTGTAGGAATGTAAGTACAATGGCAAAGTAAAGGGGGACAAAGGGGCAGAACAGGAACCAACGGGCAGAGGCTCAAGTTGACATTTGAAGCATGGTAAGAAGGGTAGATCTCATTGCAAAGCTACTCTAAAGATGAACTCAATAGGGTTAGGTTTGTTTTGTCATTGTTGTAACAAATGACCACAAATGCAGAGCCTCACAATGTCNCAAATTTGTGGGCTGGAGATATATGGCTTAGCTGCTAAGAGCGCTGGTTGCTCTTCCAAGACCCGGTTTTGATTCTTCGTACATACATGTCAGCTCACAACCATCTAGTTCCAAGGGACTCAAAGCCCTCTTCTGACCTCAGTGGGGCACCATGGTGCACAGACGCACATGCAAGCAAAACACCCATACACATAGAAAATAATTCTTCATGTTACAAATGCATCACATTTACAATGGTTAGGAAAACCAAACTGGTTCTCACTGAGCTCAACTCAAGGTATCCAGTCCCTCTGCCTGCCTAGAGAAGAACAGATTAGCTCACTTGTTCTCTCAGTGGACAGTCCAGCCTCTTGGGTACAGGGTTCCAAACTCTCCTTTTATCATCTGAGCACCTCCTCTGGCTGTCATTTATTCCTTTCCCTAATAAAAACTCGTCATTGCATATAATGTCTACTGTGACAAAACTGGATCATCTCCTGTCTCAAGATGTTTAACTCAATCCCCTCTGCCAAGCTCATCTTTCTATGTAAGGTATCAGGTTTGAGGGTTCCGGTGTGGACACTTTCGGCCTCAGTGTGTATTCCTAACAATGATTTGATCTTGTCGCTTTTCTTTGCTTTTCTTTAAACTTTTTGGAACTGTGGGGGAAGGGGGACAAACTAATCTTAACCCGAGTGAATGAATCATTTCCGTGGAACATGGACAAGACCAAAGGCCCCTGCCTTGCAGGCTCCGGAATCTGCGTGGTGAGCTGGCTTTGTCCCTGCTTCTCCCAGAGTGGAGGATTTCCCTTTTTCTTCTCACTTTCATGCCAGTTGTAATGTGCACACACACGCATATGTTTTGCATATAGACCAAGTGGCCATTACCAACCCTCTGAACTCTCTCTACTCTCGGGTGCCAAGAGTCAGGGCCCTCCCCTCCACCGGGGCAGAGGAAGTAGCAAAGGCTGGAAGGAGCCAGGCTTAGCGACTCATTCTCCCCTGGATTTCCTGTCTCCCTCCCTTGCCAAACCTCACTTCTGAAAAGCAGGCTTCACCTTCTATGAGTCAGGTCAGTGCAAAAAGAAACTGATTTCATATCGGGCTGTTAACAGATGAGTTTTGGGGGGCGAATGAAGCCTCAAGCAGAAGGCTTGACCTCCAGTTTGTGTGTTCTGTCTTCACACAGAGTGTGGGCCCCTGAGGCACTGAGCATAAGCCCCTGTGCTGCCGTGCTGCCTTGCTGCCCTCAGAACAAACCTTGCCAGTGTGCAGGCCAGGGTGGGGTGTGCCCAGCTGCAGGATGTTTCCGTGTTCCCCATAACCTGGATGTGTTGCTCGTGATTTGATCATCTTCAGAACAGAGCTGTGACAAGCTGGAAACCCAGGGCCACTCCTGTGAACACTAAGCTGAAAGGGGTCTTTGTTTCACAGCCCGCCACATCATCTGGGCAGAAGTCCAGGGGCAAAGGAAAAGGGGGGAGCGTTCAGGCCTGTGGCTCATCACGCAGTCACCTCCATGCTGAGAAGCGAGGGGTCCCAGCTGGGATACACAACAGTGTCCTCCTGCCCACAGGACTAGATACCCACTCCTTTGCTACCCGGAGCAGGAAGCACAAAGCAAACTCCGTGGTTCTATTACCAGTGCTGTTGTTAACAGGGAGACCATTAGGGAAAGAGGAAAAGGGGCATTCCTTCACAAACGACCGAAGGGAAATAAGGAGTGCTTCCTGTAGGAAACGGCGACAGTGTGAAACTAATTATTTTAGAAAGTCTAAAAAAAAAAAGAAAAGAAAAGAAAAAAGTAGGCAGTCAAAATAAAGAAAGAAGGGGAGTGCGGGTTGCATTTTAGAGAAGTTGTAAACAGTTTGCGTTCTGGTAAATCTGGCAGGGTTAGAATTATGTCGGAAGGGGCAGTTTTTCCTTTTGTTCTCTTCACCCTCTATGGTATCTGGGTAGCCTGTCCATCGGATTTGTGGCCCAGCTTTACTGCCAAGTCTTTCTTTGGCTTACCAGAGGTACAACATACAGAAATAATATCCCCAAACCTGTCTAGGAGTGACAAGCATTCCCACTAATTACATCACCTGTTGACATACAGCACAACAGCAAAATTTTTAAAGTCTCAGAGGCATACTGGTGGCTATGCGAAATGACAATTTTATGGTCCTTACACAAGACTGTCTATAATGCATAGAAAGTCACAGTTCAGATAATCTGTTTCTCCCTATGGGGAAACCTGACTTGAGCTTTGCATCTATTCATTTTGCATTCTTTCAGAGAGTAAACATATGATGCTTTATCTTTATTCTTTTCTCTTTCTTCGATCTTCAAAGCTCTAGTTTTTCCAAACACAAACAAAATGTAGACAGAGTGAGCAGTGTTCCCTGTAGAACGAGCCCTAGACTTCTTGCAAGGCATCCATAGACACTCAACATCAGTTGTCACCCACTAAGACAAGAGTTTTATGTCTGTTCAGATATGTATAGCCCCCAAGAGATGTCACACATCTGTCACAACTGGTATGAAAAGGGCAAGAGGTCCTTATAAAATAAGGAAGGGGAAAGCAATGAGGAAAGACACATATAGCAGAATGAATCTGAAATCCTCTATCACTGAGCTCCACTGAGGTCCTGGCTTTCACTCAAGCTGGTTCTACTCCTAAAATCTTACAAGGGAAGGGACAATTAAAAGTTAATCACAGATTAAATGACCAGAAGAAATCATTATAGTTCAATTTTTAGATGCTGTGATGCATGGTTTTTGCTAACATGAATGAGTGATTGAATGAACAAATCTTGATCTGTGGATGAACCACATGAAAGAGGAACACAAAATGAAGTAGAAGATGAAGGATCAAATAAAGGTTTCTTTTTCTCCATGTTTTTGTCCTTTTTTACCTCTTCCTAGCCCTGTCTGCTCCTAGTACAACTAAAATTAAAATATGAATGAGGGTCTTTGATTTCCATGAAGAAATAGGTTACCAGGATCACAATAAAAAACTGTAGCCTATACAAAACTCATCTGTATGCTATTTCATACTTCCCAAAGCCTTAATGCATGCTGGTAATAAAATCTGTTTAATTTTACAAATACATAGTAATCCCTTCTGTTATAATAGCTCCAAATGTGTGACAACTCCAAGAAGGATCACTTGCTAGAGATTATACAGATATGTGGCAGTGGCTTTCTCTAGAACACAGAGCCTGTCATTCCCAATGAGATCCTTTTAACCATGCTCTAACATTAATGTCTATATGGATATTTACATCTCTACAGTATCTACTTGCAAACTAGAAAAAGAAAAAACAGCTTTTGGAGTTGGCACATTAGAAGGGACAGAGAAACCGAATTCTGAGACTGTAAGACCATAACTACCTTAGTTGTGGTGGCAGCTTGAACCGGTTACGAACATCAGCAAAGCGGTTGCCCAGGTAAGGGGTGTCCACAGTAACAAATATGGCCTTGTAACCCATCTGTTCAGCTCGCTTCACTAGCTGCCTGCTGACCTCGCGGTCTTTGTAGATGTACAGTTGCATCCAGCGAAGTGCCTCAGGGCCAGCCTCTGCCACTTCTTCTATTGAGGAGGTGGCCCAGGAACTCAGCATCATGCCAGTTCCCATGGTCTGACAGGCTGTAATGGAAAGGAGAAAAATCAATGTAGACCTGGCACCGCTCCTTCTGGTAGACTGGGGTTTTGTTCAAGAGGGAAAGACCTCTGCAAATACAACCTGTCAGCATGAACTCAAAACTTTAAAAATAAATAAATAAAGCATTGATTCTCACTCTGTGTTATTGCATATTGTGAAGAATAAGTAAATAATGAAAGATATGCTATAGCTGCAGGTGGAAATACTGAGAGCAACCTGAAAGGCCGTCTTGGGATACTGGTTATACTATATGTAATTATTATATAAGATGAAATACATACAACCATTAGGGATAGCACTGTTGTGAAGGTTAATTTTTTGTGTCAGCTTGTCTAGGCCATGCTGCCGAGATTTTTGGTTGAACAAATATGGATGTTACCATGAAGGTACTTTTAGATGAAATTAGCATTTAAAGTAGTAGTAGAATTGAGTAAAACAGATTGCCTGCAGTTGTATGGCCTCATGTAATCTGTGGAAGACCTAAAACATGACTGATATCTCCCAAGAAAGAAGAGGAAATTCTCCCAGCTGACTGCCTTTAAACTTGACATTAATTATCACCTTCCATCAGGTCTCCAGCCTTCTGCTTAGTCTGCAGATTTGGGATTTTGGTGCCTCCATAATTATGTAATGCAAGTCCTAAAAATGAGACTCTATCATAAATAGAGATATAGAGGTAAATAGATATAGAGATAGATAGGTAGATAGGATATTGATATTTATATTGGGTGTCACATCTTATTGATCCCATCTCTCTGGAGAACTCTGACTGTTAAAATTATAAAATATTTATAGACATACAAATACAATGAAGATATATAGATGTATTAAGTGAAAAGTTCAAAAACATGTATGCCATGATTCCACATTTCTACAAGTTATAGCTCACCTAAACAAACTAAACATTAATGAGTAATAAAACCACGGGTGAGTTCAAGTTTTCCTTCCTTTTTATATTTCTGAATTTCATTTTTAAAACATTTACTAAGACACATTCTACCATTTGTGCCTCCTCTTAAAAGTGTGTGAGCTAGATAACAAAAGCAGAGGCATCCTTTTGATCAAGGTAACAATAAATGAGAAAATTGTCTTGGAAGAATTTAAAGAACATTGATGAAGGGATTTCCTCCCTAATGAGTAGTAAGACGTGTGAGTTAAGTGGAGGGGAGGCTAATTTGATGTTTCCATGCTATACAAGAAGTTCCAAGAAATAAAGCATAAATATCCAATGCTGGTTACAGAATCCCAAGGCACTCATATCATCTGAATGGTCACCTTGTGTCAAATGGGATTGAATGGACTTGTCCAATTGACACTCAGGGAATGATGATGGGGATCAAGTAAGATGGTGATTACGAAGTTTCTCTGAGGTTCAAGAGTTTCCATGATCAAATTTTAGCCAACAGCAAAATCTCCTGGAAAGCTTGTAAAAGTGAGCCTCATGGTCCCAACTACAGTTTCTTACTCCATTGGTCTCCTGTCGGTCCCCAAGGATTTGAGTATTCTAGACAATGCTGTTGCCACCTATGCTGGACCATACTTAGACACTGAAATAGTATCAACTGCTGATAGTAAAAGTCTAAATTCAGATGCTTTTAAAATGAATTTGATTTTGAAAACACACATGTTACTTTTCTAGTGCCCTTGATGGCATCTTCATTCCAAACCAAATGTGGGAGCTGAAGAACATCACCCCTTTGAGACAGTGTTCATCCCAGGAGCTTGTTTGAGAATTTCTATAATTGGTTCTCAAGACTTGCAAATCACTGTCCGTAAGAAACACGTTTTACTAGGAAATAATACATCTGGATCCTTGTCTGATTTTCATTAAGTTTAGAAATCTTGAAATAACACCAGAGGGCAATGAGTGCTTGAGTCAGAATTGTCTAGCCAACACTTCACCACACAGAGAAGATTTCCTGAAGAAGACGTGATTTAACTAATGTCATATAGAGTTGAGCAGCAAAGTAAGACAAAATCCAATGTATCTGTTTATTTTTATAGGACTGGTATCCATGATAGTCTCTGGTAACCAAGTACAGATAAAAGTATTTCCTCACGAAAAGATGAACAAAGAGGACTTATCTGAATAGATAATCTGGAACCTTTATGAACTTAGCAGTGCACTCAACCACAGCTCTGCCAGTTGTAACATGGAAATCATCAAGGACTTTCCTCAGCATCTAAATATCTATAGGCATTCCACAGAGATTGCGACAATGTTCAAACAATTCACAAATCATACAAAAACCAAACCTTCTAATTTGCTCAGGATGTCAGCATTCTCCATACCTTCCCACAATCACTTGAGTACAGATGTCCACAGAGAACCAGGGCAGTCCATGACTCCAGTACTTCCACCTGTTCCAGAGCTACCCATCTCCTTCTAACGTTTTCTAACTTACTTTTTCCCTCCAGTACTAGGGATCCAACCCAGGGCCTGCTATTCATGAATGCTGTCACTAAGCTATGGCCCCAACCATCATGTTTATTTTTAAACAACTAAAATCATGAGGGCTTAAATTTAGAATTGCAGAGCATAAATTCTAAGTCACCATTGTTTCTGGTGGCAAGAATTTAATAAATGTTTGTGATTTAATAAGAGTCTACTGGGAGCAGAGGGAATATCAGAACCTGGGCATGATTAATCATCTGTCGAGGCAAAGCTATTACAACCAGGAGAAAGCATGGGAGAATCTTAAGAGGGTCCATGCTTCCTGAGCAAACATTGCTGATCACTCTGATTCCTAGTCACTGGTGGTCACTTGCTGTGTCCAGGGAAAATTATTGATACATTATATCTGTTGGGTT
>LZPO01089268.1:0-10929 GCA_001675575.1 Neotoma lepida
TTCTCTGTGTAGCTTTGCGCCTTTCCTGGAACTCACTTGGTAGCCCAGGCTGGCCTCAAACTCACGAGATCCGCCTGCCTCTGCCTCCCGAGTGCTGGGATTAAAGGCGTGAGCCACCACCACCCGGCAGCAACACATTTTTTAATAAGTAGTGATCCTGGGCTGAATCTTAAGAGTGGGTGGATTGTTCCATTGAACAATGAAGGTTGAAGCATAGAAGCTAGAGGCAATTCAGACACAAGGAACAGAATGTTGGAGACATGAGAGGTTGGAAAATGGAGAGATGTGCTTGAGTCTTTCAGCACTATAGAATATATGAATAAATTTTATTAAATTCATATGTGTGTGAAGACTAGGACTTGGTGTCTTTGAGTAGCCAATGTCTGTCTATTAGACTTGTTGTAGAGTGATATAAGTGTGACAATTACGTTTAACTGACTCTAGGAACTTTTGGCTGAGTTCAACAAGAGCAAATGTGAGATCGCTTATTTCAGGTTAGCAGTTTCTGACCCCAGTGGGGTACAATAAAGGAATTTAAATAATGGAGAAATCCACTCACAGGAGTTTCAGATCAAGAAGAGAAATGAGTGTGTCTGAATTGCCTCACTTTCATACTTCAGCACAATTCTTCAAATGGCCTGTGGTCATGTTGAAATGGAAAGCAGTCCACTCATCTTGCTCCAAGTTTGTGAATGATACAACATGGAGACCATCAGTTGAAAGACCAAGTGACTTGCATCTTCTGTACAGGTGTTCAAATCAATCAGGTTCGGCTTATGGATAGTTTGTACCAAGGGGGCTGTTCACTGCTGCTCAGAAGGGAAAAGAATAGGAACAGTTGCCATAGCCACAAAGAAATGTGGAAGTGCACACCTTCGAGCCTCGAAGATGTGCTATTGTCTTATGTCCTCTTTTCTACAAGATGAAAAGACATCAAATTCAGGCAAGAGCCTAAATAATGACCAGCTAGATCCTAAGGGTGGTACAAACGACTAACAGGCCTGAAACATGAGATCAAGAGGGGTATCCCTCTGGGAAACTCCCAGAGCCATGCAGGAGAGGGCAACATAGCAAAAACACAGAACCAGAAGTCACACTTCACAAATGCTGCCCGTGATACCTGTAGGTATGGGCTAAGCGTATGCTACATTTAACACACTGGCATGTGTAAATATGCACACATGTGTACATGTGTGTTGTTACATATCTTGTGGCTGTAAGCTGAAAGATGTACTGTAGTCCAGGTTCTGGGTCATAGTTTTGCAAACTCAGAGATGGTCAAATACAAGTGCTAACATCCTGACACCAACTAAATTAGAGGAGAATTGCTGTGTATTAGTCTACAATCAATATTTAATTTTAGCAACTAGAATCCTCATGTTTCCCATACAAGATATTCTGCTTCCCCAATCTAGTAATGATCAGAAGGCTGCAGAGTAGATCACTTAGGACTCTGTCAGAAGCAAATGGCAGAAATCCTGACTCAAAATGTCATAAGCAATTGTCTCACATAACAGAGTATCTCAGGCACAGTTCAGGCAGAGTAAAGCCTGGCACTTTCTCTCCGTTCTTACCTCAGCCTCCTTTCATGCATGCTCCTGCCTCAGACTAGACTCCCCAGAGACCCGAGCAAGTTGCAGAAGCTGCAGACTTTACATTCTCTCAAATTCGATACTGCAGATAAGCAGTGGCTCCTTGTCCAAAAGCCTATGAAAAATGTTTTTGTCTCTGATCCTGTCATGTGCCCATTCTTGAGCCAGAGAAGGTGCCCAGGAAAAACAGAAGCCTTCTTTGCTTGGTGCAAGCAAGTACTGGAGAGCCAAGTACTACTCTCAACTATTTGAATAAGGTTAGTAACTCTCTCTAGTGTTGGTGCTGAGGCTGCTGGATGATCAAGAGTATTGAACACTAAGGCTGCTGACATAGCATGGATGTACCCTAAAGGCAGGGGCAAGGCCCTGAACAATCATCTAAAGTGTTTATCAACACATTCCCAGCCCTGCACATACGTTCATTGTGTATAGGCTTTAGGATCAGGGTCATAAAGTAGTTCAAATGAATTCTCATTTCTTGTGACTTCAGATAGAATCAATGCCTTTAATTCTCATAAAGATCACAGAAGTATTGCAGCTGTATGGTTCCACCCTCTGATAAGCTGTGGCATTAAAATTAGACATGTAGAGAACAACATGGAAAGAAAGCAAATTTCTCTCTTATTTAGTCAAATATTCATTAGATGCATGGCATATTGCAGAAACTGAAAATACAGAAGCAAGGATTGGAAATGGGGTAGGTAAGAAAAAAGTTATAGCTAGCTGTAAGAAAACCTTTGAATAAGTTTGGGGATATCCCATTCTTGTCTTTCCATTTTTTCTTTCCTTCCCATGAACCTAAATTTCTCATTATTTCCCAACTCAGAAAAGAATATTTCACTTGAATCAATAATGTATACAGAAAGCCAGAGTCTTCTAGACACAACAGAGAAATTGCATCCATGAAATCTCAACAATACGGTTCCCTTAATAAGACTGGCATAATGATAGTACAGTTGACATGCCAGTGTAGATGGGGAATATTTCACAAGACCCTATTCCCAGATGAAGAACTACGGGTAATCAATGGCTGCAAGGAGACAGAGCATATGTTTTCTCTGGGTAGCCAATCCCAAATGGTAGCTCTAAACACATGTACATAGGACCAACACTAAGCAGACTCAGTAGGAAGTGTGTGTGTGTGTCTGTGTGTGTGTGTGTGTGTGTGTGTGTGTGTGTTGTAACAATAACCACTAAAGAAGAAAAAGTCTTGAAATTGAGAGGGAGTTGGTAGACCACAGGCCTGGAGTTGGAGGGGGAGGAAGGGATAAAAATGATGTGAATACATTACTGGTATATGAAATTCTCAAAAAAAATTAAATAGGGAACCAGATATCCAGGAGGAAATGACAAAGAATTGTGGAGCTTGGCCTGAGTGCACAAGTCCTAAGTCTTCCATACAGAGGTCTGCTTCATCAAACCGTATCCACTCTCCACCAGCTGGTCTGGATACATTTGTGAAAAAAATAATTTCTTGTCTCTATGAAACATTGACTTCGGCATGCAAACTAAGTATTCTTCAAAACAGGAAAACATAACTCAGAAATCAAAATTCATTTTAACTAACTGATATGAAGGAGAACAATTAAATGGTGGTGCAGTTATTTAGATTGTGAACTTGTTTCTTTTTTAATAAAGCTACACTATTTAGGACATAAAAGTCTGTGCAAGCACTGAGGAAAACCAAATGAGAATAGGACCCCAATGACTCACAGCACATGTAGAAGTGAGGTTTCCCATGAAGGTTGGGTACTTTGCTCAATTGTGGAAATTGCTGTCTCTGATATGTCATCATGTTCAGAGGGGGGAGCATCAAGATTCTTCAACAATGAAAGCAAAAAGTTTGAGAAGTTTGCATAGGAAGCAGTGTTTTGGTTGAATTTTTAAGAATTACAAGTTTCACCCAGTGAAGTGATAGAGTTTGGGAAGCAATGTGATGTAAATTGAGTGTCAAGTGGGATGCTCAGGTATTTCTAGCATCTGACATTCTGAGCCCAAAGTGCACATAGGGAGGTTAGGTAATGGATATTTACTCGTTGTCTGGGGCCTGAATCAGAGCTGAACCAACTAGCCAGTGCCTTGTCACAACCTAGAGGAGGAGTAAGTATCACAAGAAACAAGAGATTATGCTTTTATCAAAATGCTATGAAAATGTTTTGAGAAGGTACTTAAGGGACCAACAGGAAGTGAACCATGCATAAGATCTGAAATATCTGATGATCACTAAGTGACATCCCTGGAGAGCAAAGTCATGCATCCTGGCAGGACTCATTCTGTAGTGTGGACAGGGAGTCTGGCGGTAGCTGCGTCTTCACGGATTCCAGTAGAGAAGTCCAGGGAAGTGCATTGGCTGGCTTCATTCTCTACCTTTCCTGGATGCAAGACTCAGCCTTTTTCTGATAATGCTTAATAATTGTTAGGCATGCATTCAATAAATGTCAGCTTGAAGGGTGACAAGTCTGCACTGAGGGGGGTGCATATTCTGGTCCAGCTTTTTCCACTTAAGAAAAATGATTGATGCTTTTATCTCATTGGCTGATTCATCCCCCACAAGCATCTGCTGGAAAGAGCATATGAGGGGCCAGTTTTCCAGAAGAAGAAAACAGAGATCTAGACTCGGGAAGTATCAGATCTGACACACGCACTCTCTGTTGCCAATGGGCTCGGTTCATACTTTCATACTCTTCTCCCAGATCCACCCATCCAAACCACTCTTCCCCACCCTACTCTTCATCAGTCAAAATGTATCCATTATCCTAAACTTCCTCCTTTCTAAGACCCTGGGGAAAAATTTCATCCACATCAGGAAGATGTTCTCTAAACTACAGTTCTAACAATTAGCCAACAGACTCCCCTAATCTGTATTTATTAAATCACATGGAAGCCATGGTCATCATTGTCCCACGTAACTCTTTCCTCGGGGCTTCACAGTAATGCCTCTGGTTATGGTGATTAATGAGTTAATAACAGAAATGAAAGTTTCCGGGCATTTAGCAGAGGAGCTGTCTACCAAAATGGATTAGCCTGGTCCACCAGGTGGGGCCCTGAGGGAAGCACTGTTTTATGCACCTCTTGGGACCTTGCTTAGCACCAACCACCTTGTCATAAGGATGTATTATGGGGAAGCAATTTCAGTTGCCTGCTCAGGCTGCTTGATGATTCTGAGTTTGTAGAGCTGTTCCTGCCCTTTGGGAGCTGGGGTGACAGCAGAGGGCAAGGCAGGGGATTGAGGTACAGCTTGTCAGCTTGTGATAAACTAAATTTAAATTTAATGTCATCATGAAAAACTCACTTCCTTCTGAGCCTCAGTTTACTCACATGTAAAAAGAAATAGGATTAGCTGATCCCTCCAACTCTTTATAAGACAACTTATGATCTATTGATTGAGCTACTAAGTAAATGGTCAATCACAGTGATTCATAAGCCCCTCCAGGGATATTTGTTTTTGAAATAGTCAAAGCTGTCTCCCCTAAACTGACATAGCAGGAGAATCACCTAAAATCACTATTAAAATCCCTGAGTCTCAAGAGCATACTTCTGAGGATATACCCTACTATGAGAGATATTTCACAAACACCAAAGTAATTCTTGAAATCTTTCAAGTGTAGGAAACAATGAGATGAACTTCGGGTTCATGTGAGATCTGCAGAGATCCCAAGCCCTCAGATCTCAACAGTGAGATGAACTTGGTGTGTGTGTGTGTGTGTGTATGGTGGTAGGATCTGCCAAGATCCTAATCACGCAGATCCCAAGTTTGAGTATATACAGAATCACCTGGGGAATTGACAAACCCTGCAATCCCAATATTGTCTCAAGAAACTCAGATAGCTTTGGTCTGTGTTGTAGCCTGGTTTGGGGTTTTAAAGACTCTCTAGGCGGTCCTGCTATACAGTCCTGGTTGGAAACTTCTACCCTAAATCCAAATCATGAGGGATTCCTATCCCATTTGACTTTCTTTCTCTATATTCGTGGGACATGCAGCAGTCCCAGTTATAGAAGTTCCTATGATGACCATTCAGGCTCTCCAACAATGACTCGGATTCAATCAGAGGATCACTTCTTATTTGTCACACATCAGCATGAGAAAAAGAAATGAGAGTCTCCCCGTGTAAAATGGGGCCATTGATGATTCCTTCACTGGGAGGATGGGAATTTTACCACCTTTGGAGTCCTGGGTGCTTAACTGGGGAAAAAAATCAGGTGGGTTTTAGAAGGATCAAGAAGATTTTAAAAGATCATCAGAAGCTTTCTGTAGAACCAAGATACTTGGAAAATAACTTTCCATTTTGTATGGATCACTGTTATTATATTCTCCAAAGCAGAAACAGTGGTTGGTTGAGCTACTACTTTATGAGGCTCAATAATGTCCACTGCACAGGCTAACCTTCACACTCTCAGCAAACAGGGGGTGTTTTGCCCTGTGTTTCTCAAACAACGAATTTAAGTTCATAGATTTGAAGGTCACTCTGTCAGCTCAAAATAGAAGTCCAAGACCACATCCATCAAACTGCTGGCCAATCTCAGCCTTCATGCACATCAGACCTGCAATTTGGCAGATTGCTTTATTTTTGAGTAATAAAGTCTCTTCCTTTCTCTCTGCCCATCATCTAATTCCATATAATTTATATGAAAAACTTGTCACTGGTGTTTTGTCTCCATGGGAGATGTCAGCCACATAAGCTTCATAAAGTCCAGAGCAAGAGCTGGAACCTGTCTTCAGGAGGCATTGTACCATTTAAGCCATCAGCATGAGCCTATTAGGGAAGGGCATCCAGGTTGTGAGTGACTTGACATTTTTAAAATGTCTGCTGTTGCTAGCAGCATCTTTTCAAACATTTCAAAACTCTTAAGAAACCAACAAAATCAGCTGTACCTGTGAGTACCTGTGAGCCTGTTAGCCATGTCACCATCCCAGCAGTGATAGTTCAACAGTGAGATGGAACAGGGTATATACACATGAGTGTGCATACGTGCATGCATGTTGATGTACATAAGTGTGTGTGTGCTTATGTACAAGTGTTTGATTATGTGTGTATATGCATACCTGTGTGTTTGTGTGTATTATACATAAGTATATATTCTGTGAGTATACATACATATGAATATTCATGGATGGGTATGTACATGAGTATGTAGATGTGTACATGAAGGGAGTAAGTGTGCACATGCATGTGTGTACATGTGTGTCCATATGCTATATGTATGTATGTGTGCATGTGTGCGTGCGTGTGTGTGTGTGTGTGTGTGTATGTGTGTGTGTGTGTGTGTGTGTGTGTATGTGTGTATGGTTTGAGATCTAGGAAGGCAGAACTGCACAGACTACAATGCAAACATAGAAGCCTGTCTAACAGTTGATTCACCAACATTTTTCACAGTGCAAAAGGAACATAGATCTGAACTCATATCTGGCCCTGAATTCCATCTCAGCCTGTGATTTACTGCACAGATTGAGCTCCGATTCTTCTTCTGTAAGAAGAGCAAGTAGCTATATCATCTTTATTTAATTGACAGCTTATACCTCTTAGCAATTCATCTAATTCCTCTGTGCCTCAGTTTCCCACACAGGAATGTATCAGTGATTTAAATGATCTAGTTAAACAAAATATGTGGCACATAATACGTATAGTTATATTATCCTTAGCTTGAAAACATTGGATTGTTCTACCTCATTATTTTAGACAAGAGATTGGCATATTTTTGTAACAGTGAAATAAAAAAAATACTCACTCCCATGACTACAGGCCTGCAGAATCTTTTCTTTTTCCTAAGATTTCCCTCCTGCCTACTCCCTTGCTCCCAAAAAATTACTGTGACTATACAAACAGTGTTTATGGGTTCTTCTAATCTCTCTCATTGTAGGCTTTTCAAACTCTATATATTTTCTTTTAATTTCTCCCCCAAATATCTTGGTGTTACATGGCATCCATGCTTCAGGAAAAATCAAGAATAAAGCACAGTGATTCATATTGGTTCACAGGCCTCATAAGCTATTAATCCAGCCTGGGGAGTTTTTGTTTCACAGCTTGTGGTGGTCTAAGAGGAGAAAAGCTTCAGCTCAGAGCAGTGAAAATCTCCAGCAATCTTCGACTCCAAAGACAAGATAGTCACTATCTGATACACAGAAAGAAGGTCCCTTCCCACCCCCTGCTCACATCCAAAGCCTGTTGCATCTCTTCTTGCTCAGAATAAGAGGAAGAATGAGAACTCCCTTCTTCATGAGCATACTGATCGTCCTTCAACACAGAAAGTAGAATCTGATCACAGGGAGCAGACAGGACAGTGACTTCACTCTCACACTTTGAGTTGATTAATCTTAAATAGAACTATGGAAAAGACCAAGAGTCTAGAATGTGTCCAAACATTATCAGTAACCCCAAATGAACAAAGCTGTTCAAGTTCCTATTCCCTGTGCAGCGTACATGGTGAAGGCAAAACTTACCATACATTATGAGAGCTGGCAAGATGGCTCAAAGATCAAGGTGTTTGACTTGTAAGCCTACAGACCTGAGTTCTATCCCTTGGACCCGCATAAAGGTGGAGGGAGAGAATGAACTCCACAAACTTGCCTTTTGACCTCCATACTTGAGGTGTGGTGTGTGTTATGTGCGTCCCACACACACACACACACACATACACTTTTTTAATTTTTGAAAAATATATCATTTTTAACTTTAAGAGGATGTGAAATTATTCATTTAAATTCACTTGCTTAAGCTATCATTTTCACATTTGTGAAAATATGAATGATTATAACTACTGCACAAATTAGAAGACTAAAACAGAATTTGGTGATCATAATCCTATGCAATTCTAGACACTGTTCTGACTTCTAGCTCTAGAAGAAATACCTGTGTAACTGGGATGCTCTCCTATCTTACCAGAAGATAAATTTCTCCAGGTCTGATATATTGCAAATATATAGACTCTTTTATGCACACTTCCTTTACATTTTTTTGCTGTCATATCTTCTCCATTCTTGGAGGTCCAGATAACATCTCAGTCTGTCTGGAGAACACCTAGATCATCACAGACGTACCATTGCTTCCTATTCATGATTGTGTAGTGGGCAGTGGACTCCATCTGGTTCTGTTTGTTGTCCTTTATGATATTGTCCCCAGTTCTGCAAACCAATTCTGACTTACTCAAAGACAATCATGGAATTCCATTTGTCAGCTGGACAGGTTCTGAGCTGTAACACAAAGAAAGCATCCATGAACCTCAGAGAAGTTCGTGTTGGTTCCAATTCTGCTCTGTTATTGTTAGTAGCAGAACTTGGGACCAGTGAGTTGGGGTTTTCAAGATCAATTTCTTCATTGTTAAGTGTACGCGTAAGATGAAACTATTGAGAGGGGAACTTGAAAAATATTTAAAACTCTTTGTTTTTAGGTAGAGACAACAAAATAATATATGGAAAGAAGAATTTGAGTGGGTCCCTGTGGATTTCCCGGGCTTGAGGAAAGGCTTCAACACAAACTTACATATCTCTATGAATTCTACCCCTGCTTAGAAGGCTTCATTGACACAGGACTCAGAGGTTAGATTCCTTTCTGAAGTATTCAGAGCCCTTTGGAAGCAATGAAGACAACAACACAAAGACACTGAGGTTGAAAGGATGGAAGAGACAGCAGTGAAACTCCAAAGAGGAACTCTGTGGAGATGAAGAGGCAATCTGAAGAATGACAGAGGTTAAAGATTAAATTTTGTGTGCTCATCACATAGCCAGTTCATGAGACCCCAACCCCTTTACCATTCCACCACCATAACAGGAACACTGCCTGAGTTAGCTGGTTGCCATGTCAACATGAACTAAACAGTGCTAAGTATGCGTATTCCTGCTATGAGTATTGTGTACATTAAAAACATGGCCAAGTTATCACAAAAACAAAATATGCTCTTGGAAGGAATTTAGTTGGCTGACTGTCTTTGGAAAGCAGCACCTAAATATTTAGAAAATGGGATATATCTGCTTTACTGTTCTCTGACCACATGTCTTCAGCACGCAAGATTCATCTTCTTAGACTTAGGATATGCAGCAATTTAGAGTGCAAGGATTTGTCAAGAGGAAGATACCAGTTCTTCTGCAATCAAGAGAGATCGATGTTAGAGTACCACAAAAAAAAATATTCAAGAAATGTCAATGTGCTTGTGTCCCAAGCTGGAGGAGGGAGCCGTAATAGGAGAACAGAGACAGCAGCCTATCTTGTAAGGCACTGTGAGATAAAAAGAAATAGCAAATGTGAAAGGTGGGAATGAATGCTGCTTTCTTATTTACAGTGTGGAAAACTGCACCCGGTACACTAGTAAGCCTCGGGCACTTTATGTTCAGTAAATGATATGAACATGAAGCTGAAGTTTGAGGAGGCAGCAACTAACATCTTCTGCTTCCCTGGAGTCAAAGAAAGTAGAGTCTCTGAGGGACCTCAGAGATAACGCCCTATAGTCATCCACCACTTCTGATGGGGAAGCAAAAGTTCAGAATATCTGGGAGACTATCCAGGGCCAATGATGGGCAGCCTCATCCAGCCAGGTGGCATCATGTATGTTAGTGACACTCTACCACTGTGCTGCCTCTTCCTACTCCTCTCAAGCACAGCATTCAGCTCTCAAATCAGTGCCGCAAGACTAAGCCCCAGTACTTAGGTCTCCAACTGCTGATACATGTGGATACAGAGGCAGTAAATTTCGAGCCCTGCTGGGTTAGGAACAATTCTGTGGGACGATAAATACAGAGAAAGGTCGGAAGAGGTATGTAAGAAATAAGAAAAGGTGGTAGGTGCAGTTTATAATTTATCAAAGCTATAATCACTGGCACCTCATTTTTTACAATAAAAATGCTGTTTGTGTAGACTACAACTATAAATGCATGAAAAAGAAGAACACAAAATTGTAACCAGAGTGATTGTTGGTATTACAGCTAAATATCAAATCTAACCTTGGATCATTTCAAATATTCTTATCTACCCTTTTCACAGACTGTTCTATATTGATAGAGAAAATTTTTTATATATCCAGATTCATTCCACTAAGTAAATGATACTTTGAATAGATGATATGTTGAATTCACCCTCTAAAGTCTATGTGTTGGAGACATAATCATTAATACTACAGTGCCACAAGGAGGGCTAACAGTGATCAGGACATGAGGACCCTGATGAATGCTTTGAATCTGTTATCACAGGCATGAGTTAGTTATTTGCAGAATGGATTGGCTATAAAAGGCTCTTCCTTCCTTTCTTGATATCTTGCTTTCAGTTTTTCTTGCCCTTCACATTTCCAGAACATACATGAAAACTCCCTCCATGTGCTACTACCATGTGCTTGGGCTTCTCTGCTTCCA
>LZPO01089269.1:0-10918 GCA_001675575.1 Neotoma lepida
GAATGAAAACTGTAGTTCATTCAAAACAATACTGAAGTTAAATTTTATTTAAAAATAAAATAATTTAAAGAGAAGAACACTGTGTGAGTGGATAAAGCTTCTCTCAGAAATTATAATGTTATTAAATGCAAATCTAAGTACCAGGAGTGGACAAACTACCTACAAGTTGTTGGGTATGGAAGCCCCTGAATCTCTTACATAACAGAGGCTATTGCAACTGCAGCTACTTGCCCATCAGAACTAGATAATAAGATCCCATTGCTGAACACACTACATGTTTATTTGTAGGACAGAGAAAAATCGAGCTGGAAACATCATCCCTGGCTAGCTTTCATAGTCCTAGAAGGTACTATATGGGATGCTGGTGAGAGAATTGTCATGAACAGTTTTACTCAGCTCTGGACCCTGCCTGCTATACTACCCACCTGCCAGGCAAGATAGATCCACTGATGCAATAGTGGCATTACTGTTAGAGGGCAACCAACAACTTTTAAAAATTGTCTTCAAGGTTTGCTCCATATGGTTTTGTAAACCTGGACAAAAGCCCCTAGCTGGGGAAGTAATAGGCTCTAGTGGGAAACCACTATGGTTGTTTTCTTAAATTGACATGATTTTCCTATCAATATACCCTCAAAACATTTATTTTTGTGCACATTGATTAGTGTTGTTTTTGGATTTGATCAGAGAAGCTNATTTTTACAATGAGAGGTGGTTACGAAAGATTCATAACTAGTCAAGTTGCTGAGAATAAAGGACTAGTGAATGCTCAGCTCCTAATTAAACATGTAGATCATCACCTCCAACACTCAATGAACCCTGAGGAAGAGGATGCAGAAAGAATGTTAAGAGACAGAGGAAAAGGTGGAGTGTTATGGAATAGTGTTTTCTAGGAGGGACATGACTGCTGCACTCTTAAATGACAGGAGTTGTGCTTATCTGCACAAGACCTGTACAAAATTGAGCCCATCAAAATATTGTCACAGGACAGTTCAAAGGCCCCTCAATTCCTCAAGATACAGAGACAGTTAAAAAATGTTAGAGAGGGGGTTTCACAAGGCCCTCACCTCTCCCTTTGGACACATAGGCAGTTAGTAGTTGGAAACAGGAAGGGTGTCAGAAGCCCCAGGATCTATAGGCATTTAATTGTTGCTGGGGAGGGAGTAGTGTAGCTACTGGTAAGTTGCACATGCATTTATAAATAACCTCTCACCCATGCTCCTGTAAGTATCCCTAATTAAACTCATTGCCTTCACTCAAAAAGATTGAAAGAAAAGCAAGTAGAAGAGTGACTAGAAGGAATGAGTGCAGGGAAGGTAATGGAGGGTGAATGTGAGCAAAATACATTACACACATGCCTGAAAAGGTAATAATAAAACTCATTATTATGCACAATATATGCAAATAAAATCTTAGGAGATATTAAAGTAGCTTCTTATTTAAAATTATAAATCCAAGAAAACAAAATAAACCAGTCTGTATAAAATTTCTGTGATTTAAATGCTTAAACTGACAAATATCTCAGAGTACATTTGTTTACTACAATTTTATTGTGATCTTTATCTGGAATAATGAGATTATCATGGAAATAGTCTTTATTCACCTCTAAAGGACAACAATATTCAGAAACTACTTAATTATCACTGACAAAACTCCCTCTACAATGTTTACTGAATCTGCACATCATTCTTGTCCAGAAGCTAAACTGATCTTTAGGATTCATATTTGTACATTATCTGCATAAATGTTAGACTTACTTTTGACATGTTTTCCATAATTGTTGACAGGACAATAATGAAGTAAAATGAACAGTAGTTTTAAAATTAAAAGTATTTAAGAAATCCAACCTAAACCTTAATTAAATGTTAGTTTTACATTCAAGTAAAAATATTTTCTTACATATATATTTTATTTAGACCTATAACTGTGTAAAACACATAAGCTCAAATGCACAAATGAATAACAAGAAATTTGCCAGTGTCAAATATAAATTCCACTTTTAGATTTTTTTAAATTCTAGACACTAAAAAATGAGAAGCACCCTGAATATATGCTAAAACCAATAACCAATTCACACCCTAGATTATAGATAGTCTTATTGCAATTGACATTTGATATAACCCATTGGATAACTGTCTTGCACAGTGAACACTAAGACTTCTGAGCACACAACTCTGACAGTATCCCCCTAACCTGGATCAATCAATGTAACTTTACCAAACTGAGCTAGATAGGGAAAAGGGAGGGAATTACCATGATCACAGAGGACATCTCAGTGAAGCAAATTTATTGTGCAGTTTTTTCTAGTTTTTCTAAGATAACCAAGGACACTAAAAAATAATGCTTTAGATTGTATTATACTCTAATCACTCACAGAATCCTCTTCTCAGGAGTTACAAAGATCCCCAGGAGGGGGATCCTTGATCGCTGGCAACAGTCTTGCACTGTCATTACCTTTTAACATCTAAGTTTGCAGCTATAATAAGTTCCCAAAGTGTTTCCCGGTCAACTCTCAGAAATTACTGGTCATATAGTCTGTTATCATCCTCAGGAAAAAAAGGAGAATCCTGAGAGTGAGGTATACCATTGAGTGTCCTTTAAAAATTCCTTCATTAAAATGTGCTAGAGAAACTCAGCAGATAGTAGTACCACTATTGTCCATTCCTGTATTTTCCAGTACAATTTTGCTTGACAATCTCTGTCAATGTAAAATATATCCCCCATGAGGATTTTCCAAATTGAAGTAATGGTTTTAAGTCTCAAGGTGATAGCAATTCAGAGGTTGATGAGAGTAGGCAATATACACAGAAGAAAAGAAAATAGGGGGAAAAAAAGGTAATTTTCCACATAGGGATTTCAAAGAAGCTACTTAAATTTTAATCAAAAAATTTTAAAAAGTATGTTAAAACTGAATGAAATAAAAATGGCATAAATAAGAAAACAGATAAAGAAATTCTAGAAGAAATATGGCAATCTGTGTTCGTTTTACTTGGATTACCCTCAGGAGGTGGAAACAAGAGGCTCATGAGTCTGAGGCCAGGCTGGATACACAGCAAGATCTTGTCTCAGAAAGAAAAAGAAGCTGTAACTGAAAGCATTATTTTAAAACAAAATAGGCTTTAGCACACAGCAAATGTAATTAGTATCAGGATCAAATGACCAAGGTTTTGGGAAGAAGGAATAAGATGAAAGAAATTTCCCATATATGACAAAATTACCACTTTTAATTCATAAAGATCATCAAGTCCCAAGAAGGATAAATACAAAGATGGCCATACCTGGATGTATCAGTTTAACTACTCAAAACTGCCAGGTGTTTTTAGCAGCTGTTCAGTGCATGGCATCCAGAGTGTTCACACATGTTATCACATCTGGTACAATGCCTCCGGTATCAGACTGACCAGATCCTGCTGTAAGGATGTCAAATTACTTTCCTCCTCCTGACAGCATTCCTCTCTTAACTTCATACATCACAATTTTGCACAAACTACTACACTGTTCATAGAGTAAATATGAGCTTGCATTTCCCTCTGTTTGTATAGTTCTTGCTAATTTATCTTAAAATAAGTCCTTGTGTATTACACATATATTTATAGATTAAATAGTAAATTCAGTACAACATAGTGATTGGTACACTGAGTTTTGAAGCTCAATGTGTTTGAATATTAGTTCAGAATTTTTCTAGCTCCTTCAAAATAACCACTTAAAATAAAGCCTTTATTAATACTATGAAAACTGAATACTTAGCAGTCTCCACCACATAAGAAATGCTTAATAATTGTTGAAGCTGTAAATTTGTATTGTTTGAGGTATTTGTTCATTTATTTATTTGCTTTTCAGACAGAGTTTCATATATCCTAGGCTTGCCTCTAACTCTTTATGTTGCTGAGTTGATACTAAACTTCTGATCCTCATGCTTCTACCTACAGAGTGCTGGAATTATGGGTATATGCCTGTGTGCTTTAGTTGTTTAAAATTATAATTATTATCGCAGTCATTAAGTTTAAAGAAGAAACGCAGGCATTCTCTTTATCAACAGAAGACTGTTTCATCATTTGTAGTTCATAAAATAAATGAACCTAAGACATCAATAATTTCAAAACTCCTTAGTATGAATTCCACACAGTAAGAAAAACTCTTGCCAAGTGAACAAGCACATTCTATTAATTATATGTCTCCTCCTAAGTACATAGATCTGGTAGCATGTAGAATTTAGAGTCAATGAAATGAGGCGCTATACACTAGTTTTTCCCTCCTCTACAATTTCAGTTACCAGTCCAAAATATATTAAAAGGAAAATTCTAGAAGTAAATAATTCAGAGTATTTTGGGTAGCACATTGAAATTTCATCCAATCCCTCTCCATGCTTGCTGGGGATAAGCATTTGACCAACATATCCATGCTGCATGTGATCCCTACTTTCAGTTATACTCCTGGGGTATTGAGGTGCTGGTGTTCCATTAACACTTAAGCTGGTAACTTAATGCTATTTTATACTGGCAATGTCCATTACCCCACTTCATGCCATCATGTAGCCAGTGTAGGACACCACAAAAAGAAAAATGACTACAGTATAAATAGGAAATATTGAGATTCAAATATTTTGCAGTATGTTACAAATATTTTGCAGTATGTTACAATTCTACTTCATTATGTTATTGTTAATTTCACACTGTGTCCAAATCAGAAATTATGCTTTATTATAGAGATCCAAGAACAAACACAACATATATAGGTTGCAATACTATCTGCACTTTCAGGCATCTATTGCAGGTCTTGGAATGTATCCACCTCCATTAAAGGGGAATGGGGTAAGGATACTGATTAAGCTCAGTTAACTCTCAAAAAGTCCTGTAAGATCAATACTATTTCTCCACTTTAGAGGTAAAGAAATTGAAGTTCAAAAAGGGAAGGTCATGGGGATGGAATATGATGAGACAGATTTAAAGAGAGGCAATCAGATTCCAGAGTTTTTGTCATGGGCCTCTGTAATTCAATTCCTCTATTTTTGGGTTCTGTTATTTTATCAACTTTACTTTATTTATTACATGATTCTACAAAGAAGACTTGAGAGTGACTGCAACTCTGGCTGCCCATCAGAATCACTTCAAATGTATTAAAAACACACAAAAAACAAATGAGAACGATGACAACAAGCATGCATTGAGGAAATAATACTAGCCCTAACTTGATTTGAACCTTCCTCCCCAGAAATAAGATTCTGCATATCCATAAGCAGTTTCTAAATTTTGTGACTATAACACTCTTCATCAACTCATTCAAACTATTATTACCTAAGCACCAACCAGAGACCCTCACTACCCCAGACCCAGGACATTTATTCAAGAAGGGACTTCAGAGACAAATTTCTGTCTTCATGGGTCTTGTACTTCAATGGGAAAGGACAGTAAACATGGACACAAAATCTATGTAGTATACTGGGTAGTGCTGAATGCAATGGAGAAAGGGACTAGAAACTGGCAACTGGCATAATGTAAGTTACATGTGGTAATGAGGCCTCACTGAATAGGTAAACTCTGGAGGAAACAAAACAAAACAGGAAGAGAGAAGCAAACCTCTAAACTGCCAGACAAAAGAGACCCTTGGACAGAAGCAAGGCTGATGGTCCTAAAGTCAGCAGGAAAGTCAATATGGCATGCACTTTAAGGTGCAACGGGAAGGGGCAATAACTAAGAGTGCAGCCAGACCCTGAAAACTCTGACAGAAGAATGGACCAGATTCTTATCCACTACCTTCTCTATTCACCCTCCATTCCTTACACCTCATATAATTGAAACTCAAGCCTCCAAAACAAGAAATTAGAAGTCTGCAAGATATTTTGGAAATAAAGGAAAACTTTTTTTTGTAGATAAGTTTTTTTTCCCCCAAAACCTATCTGCAAGTACAATATGTTATTCTAGAGAGTGAAGATGACATTATATACTAATCAAAATAAAGATTTAAAGTAATTCTTTGAAATTGCATATACCTCATTTGGAGCATTACAAATCCTTACCATAGGGCCAGATAAAAAAGAGACAAAAGGACAGATGAAGACAGGATGTCTGTGGACTTAGAAACTATTTCATAAGTCATTCTTCATCTTTGCAATACATTAANAACTTTTCAGCTGCTTTTATAGCTATGAGTTCTGACTTTAAAACCTGAAATCTTAAACCACTGCAAGGTTGTTGGCTTGGGTTATTTCCTACTGCTAAAAGTTTGGCAGCTGAGTAAAATAGAGAACTATATGTTAATCATTCTTGACCACAGTTATGCACAGATCAGCATAAGAAACCAAAGAAAGCACCACTAGCAATATTCCCTACATTGGCCTCGGAGCAATTTCCCATCTGTGGTCATAGGAGGGGGCCTGAGACAAGAGTGTTCCTCATGACCTGGATGAGGCATTGGGGAGGTCCATACAGCAAGTGCAGCAGCCCTTTTCTGTGTCTCTTTCTTCCTTCAATAAATATATAGTACCCCTTTGCTCCTAGAGTACAAGGACCTCTTTAAGACACCAAAACTNTTAAATGTTTAATTATTTTATATAAAAAGTACAGGACTTACAAATGGCCTACACATCCTACTGTATACTTTAAAAAACATCATCTCTTATCAGAAAGTGGTTGGTTACCCCCAATCATTCCAGTCATTATTGAACCCATGATGGCATATCTTGCCATTTGATTACTATTGTAGCTCACAAGGTTCATAGTTCAGTAAGAAAGTTGATGAATCCACCCACCCCCAGCATCCTGTATAAAATACCTTCCAGTATTATGAAAGATATCCAGCAAGGAGGAAGCATGTTGGTCAGTACCAACTTATTTCTTCATGCCCTGTGATTAAAGTGTGGCTGTTGGAAAATCAAGGGCAATGGCAACATCCTGTATTGTTTTAGGGGTCTGCAGGACACCCTTGACCAACTGGGGAACACTGTGATTGAAGTAGTTATTTCTGAAGATCATAAGAATTAATCACAGATATATTATTATTTTACACTAAAATAAGAAAAAGTCTTTGAGGAGAGCTATCACACTCCTGTCATTTATTGGACTTATGTCCATCTCAGCAATACAAAACATGTGCTTGGTACTANAAATTTGATAAAGAATCCATGGTTGGGGAGCTCACAGGTCCCAGGGGCAAACTTTTACTAATATTTTGTTAAGTAGACATAGTATCACACTATCCTCTAAATTCTTATCTCTATCTCCATAGATTACTAAAGCTTTCAGAGCTCTTCAGAGATTTTGTGTGTGTGTGTGTGTACAGAGAAACTTACAACTAATCACAGTACAGAGAATAATTGTCAGTGAAGTACACAGCCAGAAATGGGACATTTATATCATATCCCTTGCCTCCAAGGCTCAGGGCCCACATCAAAAGAGGCAGAAAACTTTTAATAGTCGCCTGTCAAGAAGGACTAGAGAAAAGCAGTGTCTTGTTGGCATAANAGGACCACCACACTCGAGCTCACAGCAGATGTGATTACCTGCAACAAGATCTACAAAAAAGCAAATCGATCAACATGGTGGAGGAGTTAGGGGCTTAAGAGCACCACCCTAGCTTAGGAGCTACTGACAGCTGATGGCTTCTGAGGGAGAAGGGGTCAGTTTTCTTTGTAGGTGTGGCCCCTGGAAGGTGGTCCAGTCTCTAGTGGATGACTCCATACCTGTGAGTATATGAACACCGTAAGTTAGACTTGATGGGGTGGGGGCAGGAAGAATACAAAGCTGGGATTATGTGGAAGAGTAAATCTGGAAGGAATTATAGGAAGGCAGGTGGGAGCAAATACGATCAAAATATACCATACGCATGCATGAAATTCTCAAAATTAAATATAATCTTTAAAAAAATCTCAAGGGGCTAAAGGAATAGTTCTGTTAAGAGCCTTTACAGTTCTTGCAGAGGACCCAGGCTTGTTTTCCAGCACCCACATGACTCCTCACAATCATCTGTAACTCTAGTTCCTGGGGATCTAGTGCCCTCTTCTGGCTTTCACAAATTTGCACACAGGTGATGCACAACAATTCACAAAGGCATACATACATACACATTTAATAATTTAGCACTAAATTACTTATAACACCTAATGCAATACAAATGAAAAGGTGAGTGATAGTACACTGACTAGGGATGAATGAAAAGAAAATGCAACTTCTTTTTTTTTTTCAATTATTTTCCATCTTTGGTTGAATCCAGAAAGGCAGAACCCACAGAATCAGAGGACCATCTCTCTCCATGAATTAGGAATCCCACAAATCTATACAAGTAGATCTAATTAAAAAACAAAATTATAAATATACTAGGTATTATTATATTGTTGACCTAGAATATTTCCTTAATTACAATAAGAAAAAGAGTTCTGTACAATAAGGAACACTGTGAATGAAGTAGTTATTTCTGACGATCATAAGAATTAATGACAGATATATTGTTATTTTGCACTAAAATAAAGAAAAAGTCTTCTTGTCTTAGTGTATACATGAATAAATCACATTATAAATGTATATGGTATAATTTCAAGACTAATCATTTTCACTGTTTATTTTTAAAGAGTAAGAATCAAATTATAAAAATAATAAATCTCTTTGTTGAACAACCAAAGCACTAAGTTTCTAGTTATAGTCTTCACTTAATCCTAAAAAGTTAACAACACTGTTCTAAAACCTACTCTGAGAGATGAGTCATAACAGAAAGAACTGGCAACAAATGTCGTGGAATTTTTTAATTTGCAGCAGAAATTTGAGACAAATTGAATAATTTCCTCAACCTTAGTTTATATATTAACAGTTTCTTCTCACTTGAACAATCAGAGGTATCAGAAACAGAACATTTAACTTTCAATGAATTACAGCTATCAGTCTGTTTTTTGTTTTTTGTTGTCAGCTCCTATAAACATGGCATTTGCCCTAAAAGTCAAAAGCAAAAGGTATGACACCCAAGTGCAGGAGAACAGAGAATCTGCTACCTCCTCTAATCCTGGCATAGTCCTTTCAATTTAAAAGATAGTAAATAAGTATGTTTTCATCTAAAAGAAGACTCTCCATGTGGAATACTTTAATATGCCACAGAGCTGAGATTAGCCTAATAGTTTTTACATCACTTCTTGCTGTAACAGTTTTATCTGTTATTTCTTATGTTAATTATATATGCTGAAGAAAATCTTTAATTTATTCTGGAGTTCATTCACCTAAATTAGTGGGGGTTTGTTGCAACTTTTAGTTTGCAAGTAAGGTTAAAAAAATCCATTTTAAAACTTAAAAGACCAAGAATAAAAACCCACAAATATTAATTACCAGAAACACATTTGTTACACTTCTCATAATGGGATACTATGTATATAAAGAAATAAAAAAAAATGAAAGATAACAATAAAACCAATAGTATAATCAAACCAATGAACAGGATATATGAAATGATGAAGATATTGGCAACCCTGTAGCTGCACTCTATAAGGTCAGCTCTTGTAGACATACTACAAACTCAATAAAGGGGCTCTAGGCCACAATGGCTGTCTGAAATATGAAAGTCAAAACACAATTTAGAGGGAATAAAGCACTTGTGGAACCCAATGTTTCAACAGCCCCAAATATCATCTCACCTGTCTTTATGTGAAGCAATTTGGCCTACTTCCATAACAAGACAAAAGTCACTTTTGTTGCATATCAAATGTGCTTAGAGAACCCCAGGAAAGGCTTTTTGAAGGTTACAAACAGGCCAAGTCTTTAAAAAGAACAGCAATGAATAAAACTTGTTAATGCTTCTAACATCACTGGTCAGAAGGAGTGATGAATTAACCTAAGTATTAGTCTACTACATATACAGGTAATGGACAAGTTATCTAAACAGGTAATATACAAATAAAGACATGAGGAATGAATAATTCATTATAGACCATAAGGAAAAGATATCGCACAAATTTAAAACACCAACAACTGGCATAAATAAAGTGATTTTCCAAACACAAAGAATATTTTCCATCACCCAAAAAATAGACCCTATCATAAATTATATTTTTATACCAAATTGATACTAAAAGATAATTCAGGCTTTGGAACTATTTTAGTATGCTAGATTTTTTAAACTTAGGTGTCAAAAATCTAATAAAATATATTTGAAATGGGGATAAGAAATAAGATCAAGAAAAGTTTCAAAGAAATCCAAATAGAGGGGGGCAGAGGAAGAATAGAGGGGGAAGAAAGAGGAAAGGTCTACCTTAACCAACCCCACTTACACATTTGAAACATACTTGTTCTTTGCTAAACATTTCCTCCTGGGTGCTAGCTGACATTTTACTTATGTGACATCATTGGCAATCTAGGAAGTCTATGCAAAGGTTCTCAGAGTAGGGTNTTTTGTTTTGTTTTGTTGTTGTTCAAAATATGAAATAAATGGTATGAAATTACAAATGTAATCTATTATGTATTTTAAAAACTATCAAAATAGTTTTGAAAAGTAAATCATGATATAGTAATGATGTGGTATGTTCTTTGGAATATTCCTTTACACTGTGTGAATATATGTCACTGCGATTGGTTTAATAAACAAGCTGAGTAGTCGATAGCTGAACAGGATAAGGTTAGACAGGAGAGTCAAACTGAGAATGAGGGGAGGAAGAAGAGTGGAGCCTCTACATGATGATTTGGAAGCAGCTCCCAGGATGGGAAAACTCCACCCACAAGCATATCCTTTAAGATATAGCAATTTAATGGAAGAAGAGACTGAGCTATGACCAGGACAGTATTCAAATATACCAATTGAAGTCGCTTTCATCTTTATGTTTCTTTTTCTTTTTTTTTCGTTTGTTTGGTTTTTTTTGGTTGTTGTTGTTGTTGTTTTTTGTTTTTCAAGACAGGGTTATGTAGTGGGCAGCTGTTACCTGGCAGCACAACCCCTAGTGAGGCTTCTGGTA
>LZPO01089270.1:0-10907 GCA_001675575.1 Neotoma lepida
TTTAAAGATAGAGTCTTACTATGTAGCCCGCTGGCCTCAAATTCTCTAAGTAGACAAAGCTGGTCTGGAGTTCAGCTTTGTGATCCATGTGTCCAAGTTCTGGGATTAAAGGTGTGAGCCACTACACCCTGTCTACAGAATTGGAAGTTCTCTTTCCTCTCTAGCATTTGATCCTTCAATCTCCCCATTCCTATGCAAACCTTGGATGCCAATGATAACCTTGTATGCCAATGATAACANCTTTCAAATTCCCATCACAAAACAGGTTAACTTGTTTATACTCACACCCTTGCATTTGTGGGGAAAGGGAAGGACCCTGTATCACCACTGCCCTGTTGGCCCCTAACCCCTGGGGCATGGCTCTGGGAGTGAACACCAGGTTTAAACACACCAGGCACCATATTTAACCTTCATCTAAGCAACACAGATACTTCCAATGGTGCAACAACTTCACAAGGGCAAAGACCTGACCTTAACCAGCACTGGGTTCCAAGAAAGCAAATGGCAGTGAACACATGCTTAGGAAGGTCACTTCCTTCCAGTCCCTGGACTACTCAGCCTCTCCCAAGCCTAGCTACTGAACAAGGATATCTTTAATAAAAGTTTATGGAAAAACAACAACAACAATAAAAACTTAAGAGGTTTAACTTGCAATACCTTCAGGTTAAAAGAATCAAACCTCTGCTGTTAGAGAAAGAAGGAATACAGTGACAAAGAGGGCTGCCACCTTCTACCGTGAGCCCAGGCCTATCCAGAGGAACGGTCTCTGATCTGCCTCAATAGACTGTCCTAAGCACCCGTGGCCAGAGGCTGGTGGCTTTTACCTTAGGATGGGCTCCAGGTCAGGGTGTCGCCGCTCTTCCCTTTTTAAAGAACCCTGATTCAGGGCTCTTAAGATGGTCTTGTCAAAAGTCTCAGAAGACAATTCCTTTGGAAGCTACAAGAGAAAAACACAATATCCAATGCTGAGTTCTTCACTTAAATATATGAACCAACATAAATAAACTTAAAAGAAATGCCTTCTCCTCATTAGCCATCCCAAAGCATTCTTTCCAAGGCACTAGGCTGAAGTGGTAGAGTCTGTTCTATAGGAAGCAGATCTCAAGGGGCTTGCCTAGGTACACAGGGTGCCTTCAGTGTACAGCATGTGAATCTCACATTCTCTCCCCNAACAGGTGACACCCATACAGAGCTTCCAGCTAACTGAGCATTCTGCACAGTATAGCTGGCACTTTAACCCTGGAGCACTGTTCTGAAAAGTGTTATCTCTGCCTCTGTAGTTACCAGTTTTGTGCTTCCTGCTTCTCACAATTTAATCTCAGGCAACGTTGGAGAATTAAATGCTATATGCCAAATAAAGAATAAAGTTATGAAAGCTAGGTCAAATTCTTCCAATTTTATTGACACCAAAAACACCCATCAGAGCTGGTGGTGGTTCTGCAGGTAAAGTATTTGCTGCTCAAGTGGAAAGACTTGAGTTCAATCCCCAGGACCTAGGTGAAGTGGACAGAGAGAAGTGATTTCTCCAACGCTGTCCTCCAATCTCTCCATGTATCAGACACTGCAGAACCCACACCCATAATTATAAAAAACAAGACAAAAAACATGACAGACGTGTCCTGTAAGCAGTGCGCTAGAATCTGTAAGAAAGTATCATTTGGCCAAGAAAAAAATTTAAACGAAACCAAACTCTTATCACATTAACTTGTTAACTAAAAATATTCCTAGAAAATGGGTTCTAAAACTAAGTTTTTCAAGAATTCAATTTTGACTTTTGTGATTAACTTCTGAATTACTGTCATTTTCACTAAAATCAAGAATAATTGAAGTAAGAGTAGAGTCATAACCTAAGGAGCCACAGACATAGATCTATAGAATTTGGTTTACAAAGTAAATATTCTCTTAGGAAACACAGTGCTCAAACAGAGCCACAGGGAGGACAAAGGTAGTGGTTCTACTGAGGTTGGACACAGTGACTAGGGCACTGGGATGTTTGGACAATGTCTGCTAATCAATCTGGGGGGAAATCACAAAACCAATGACATCTACACCCTACTATGGAAATCATGTCCTCCAACCACCAGCCCAAAGAAACAAATTCTGAATTGACACATTTTTCCAAATAAAGAAACACTGTTAATTTCAAAATTGACACTTTGATGTTAACATACTAATACAGATTTTTTGAGAGTAGGTATTTATTACTAATTTTTAATATTAGTAAAAAATGTTCTTTAGTGTGTATAGTGTCTGCACAAGTATATGTATGAACATGCATGTATGCAAGTGAGTGTATACACAGGGGACACTAGAAGTTGACATCAAGTGTCTTCCACTATTGCTTCCCACCTCATCTTTTGAGACAGGGTCTCTCTCACTGAATCCAGAGTTTACCAATTAGCCAGACTGTGTGGCCAGTGATCTCAGGGCATTCACCTGTCCTTCAAAACTATAATACTAGGGCCACAGACATGGTTGACTACACTCAGCTTTTACATCGGTGTCCTTGCTTATTATTCGGCAACACTATCCTCAGTACACTGACAAAGAAAATCAGCCTTGGCAGAGAAGTCTACTTCAACTGAGGACTCTACCATGCAAAGTGCCACCAAATTAATGACAATGCTCACATTATTGGGCTAAGTGTGAACATGAAGTCATCAGTATGCAATCTAGTTTATTTTCATGTTGTTTTTGTCTTTTTTTCCAGGGCCCACTCAGTTGGAAGGGAAGCTTATTTGCTAAAAATAAGGCTTTAGAGTGTGTCTTTTATATTCTATTTTTTATTGGATTTTTCTCCTCTTTGTATCTTAGTTTTAACAGATCTAGTCCTGCATTGGCCTCTGCACAGTCTCAGAGTAATGAAAGGTTTTGTATCTAGATACAAATTTATCTTTGAAAATGCCAAACCCTAATGTGCAGCCATTTATCTTTATTTAATTTTTCTTGTTAACAAAGTTAGCAAGAATAAATGGTTGATTCACATTAGGAAGTTGCAGCCTTTACCTCAAGGAGTCTCCTAAAAGGGTCAGTGGTACAAGTGGGAGAGAAGTGTCCTTATTTGTAACCATCATAATCTCCTGTTGCGTGGCTTTGGATCTAACTTTGATGACAATTTTCTTGGTCAACACATGTCTCTTGACTGGAAGCCTCAAGACCATCACTGACATCATGGGCAGGTTATTTGTCAACTGATGGTCTTTGCAAGTGTGATCTGCTATCTTCTGCTATGTATTAGCAGCTTTGCTGGAACTAGCTCATCATGACCTTGGCATCCAAGGATCTTGATGAACATAACAACCAAAGTTGATCAGTCTTATCTCCATATTAATGAAAGCCCGTATCTCTTCCCTTACTTCATGAAGTAGGGCACCATAAGGGAGGCCCTCATTGAAGTCCTTTACTGTGAAAAGGGCCAATCAACTTAAACTGTGCTATAAATACCAAACCTATCTTTCCTACTGACCCATCACCTTCATGCTTTAATAGCCTACAATTGTAATGTCAAGACCCTGAACTGAAAGCCAGGTTGCCACCTTCCAACATTTGGAGGAGGGACCCCAGGCTGAGTACAACATTGTCAGCCAAACCACAGGATTCTGGTTTGGTTTCTAAACCACACAGTAAGTTAGATCCAATGCAGCCCTGCCAATCCTATTCTTCAACTCAGGAGTCTACTCTAAAGTAGACTCCAGATGCCATGGAGTAGTTTTCTCTTCGTTGGACATGGCTGGGTCCAGTTTGTAACGTGCCTCAATCTGAAAACTGCTGTACAGCTGAGGAAAACACAGCTAGCAGTGTACACATTACATGCACACCAGCAGTTGCTCCATTCTAATGTAAGGACAGTGAGTTTTTGATACTCTTTAAGAAGGATTGCAGTTTGTGTCCCTGAGGAAGGTCATATCTACAACTGTTCCTGTATAGTCATTATAAAACCTCCCTCCAATGCACAGTACATCTCACTCACTCTAGTTAGCAAGCATCTAAACTCCTACTCTGTTCTCAGAAACTGTGGATACGACAACAAAGGAGAAATAAAAACTCACAGAGCTGCTGTGGTAATATGAAAAACAGAACTGGAAGGGGCCAGGACATGGAGGGAAGAAGCTGCTGTTCCCTGAAGAGAGAACTCAGCAACCCCCAACGCCAACCCCACATTTCTGGAAACAAGCACGCCCATTCACAGTATTACTACACAGGTGCTCAGAAGGACAGGTTCTGCTTTGAATTTCTACAATGTTAAAGATGGGAGCAGGCAACCTGAAGAATATTTGACATATATGAATAGCAATTCATTTCTAGAAAGACTGTGAAGATTATCCCAGGTAAGAGTGATGTTTATATATTTAAGAAAAGTGCTTTAGTCAAATGCTGGCTAAGCAGAAGGATTAATTATCACAACCCTGAAGAAAGAGCTAGGCATTTGGGGGTTTTGTTGTTGCTAAACACTTAGCTTTTAGAAAAACTATGTGACAGAAGAAATGTAATCTGTCAAAACACCACTGCTGAAGCTTAGGGAGACACAGAAGAAAGGAGACTGCTAGAAGCCAGGTCATAGACTGGCAGAGGGGTCTGTGTTGCTCACTGTAACTCTTGCAGGAAGAGAGATAAATAGGTGGCAACCTCGCACACAAGTTGGCATCACGTAACCTGGCCTTGATAGGTGGCAGTGTCTTTAGCCCCGGCTCTGTATCCCATGGAGCTCATTCCCCTGCACTGGTGTTGTGCCACTGAAGAAGAAAACAGAAGAAAGACGGAAACAAGCATCCTGTTGCCAAATCCAACCAGTGGCTGCTTATAATTGCTTATTTAACTTACATTAAACCCTGGTAAATGTATCCTATTCAAGATACAAGAGAGCTAGTGATAAGCAGAAGAGGTTCACAGATGTATACAAAGGAAAGAGGGACAGACCCAAGTCCTTTGCTTAATCATCAGAAGCCAGCCAGCTGCTACTTTCCCTGCTGCAATGCTGCCTGGCTCTCAGCACCTGGCAGGGTCACAGACACTCGTTTCTCTGGCACCTTTCTGATTGTTCCTCTAAGTCTGGCAGAAAGAGGCCGGTGGTCAGAATGCCCGCCCTTCCATCCCAGTCTTCTTTCCCACCAAACTGTGTAGGACTGATAAGTTATAGGAGGGACCAAGGCCCTAGTGACTAGAAATGAATGCTTACCCTATCTTTACATGCCATCAGTAACTTGAATGGGTCAAGGAGTTCTCAGCCATTAACTGAGAGAACCCAGAAACCTATGTAAAACTAAGTACTACTGGTCAAAACAAACAAACAAACAAAAACAAAAAACAAACACACACCAATAAAATGACTTCTAAGGGCATTCTGCTGTACTCATAGATGAGTGCCTTATACAGCCAGCATCAGAGAAGTTCCTCCTGCAGCAGATGGGAACTAATGCCCACAGCCAGACATTACGCACAGAGACTTGGAATACAGAGTTCTAAATGGAATTTCTTCACCTAATCCCTCTCCTCAGAGTTCAGGGAACCCCACAGAAGAGGAGACAGAAAAAGTTCAAGAGCCTGAGGGGACAGAGGACACAGGAGAGCAAGGCCCTCTAAATCAGCTGAGCAAGGCTCATATGAACTCAGCACACACAGGACCAACATGGGTCTGCACCAGGTCCTCTAGATATGTATTATGGCTTTCAGTTTAGTGTTTCTATGGGATTCCTGAGTGTGTGAACAAATGGGTCTCTGATTCTTGTGCCTTCTCTTGGGACTCTCTTCCTTCTGTTGGTCTGCCTTGTCCAACTTCAATGTGATGGTTTTTATTTTATCTTATTATACTTTATTTTGGCATGTTTGGTTGTTATCTTTTAGAAGCTTGTTCTTTTCTAATGGAGAGAAAGAAAAAAAGGGAGTGGATCTGGATGGAAGGGAAGGGGAGGTGGGAAAGAACTGGGGGGATGGAGGGAGGAGAAACTGTAATCAAGTTATATAACATGAGAAAAAAATCATTTTTAATAACAGGGGAGAAAAAAAAGGAAAATTCAGTTTAAAATAAGCCACAGGAAAAAGAAACTATTCAGTTGACTTAATCTAGACTAACAAATTCAGCAAACTAACATTTACTGTGTATCTGAGAATCAGCCACCAGCATTCTGCTCAAAGCCCTAGACTGGTGAAAAATCAGTCCCTTGCAGAGTGAAGAATCAAGTCACACACATGGTCTGAACAGAAAATACACAGAGTGACAAGCACACAGTGTGAAACCCAGCANAATCCTCCAGTGCCAGTGCCATCAGCTCAGTAATGACACTTTCAGACAAAACTTGGTAACTAGTTAGGAATACTTCCTGTTTCTGGATTTTTCAGCTTCATCTCCCTGTTAACAAACTTAAAGTATTTGCTTACTGAGCAGTAGTAATTTATTGACTGCACAGACCTAGTTCCCCCTTTACTGTTTCTTTCATTTTTCAGTTAAATCTAATTAGAAGACTTTATTCAAAGGAACGGGTAAGGACATGNGCAAAACAAATCTGCAGGAGACAATTCCATCCTCTTCTCATTGTTGTGGATGGGTGGAAGAAGGACAGACTCCAAGGAAGAAAAGGAGCAACATTAAGAAAGCCCACAGATGGAGAGCTTCACACAGTAGTTAGGTACCATAGGAAATAAGGCTCGTCTCACTGCAGACACTGTCTCAGGGGAAGAGCCCTTACCTTAGTAAGAAATACCTCTGCTGGGAGCTAAGAATGGGACCCATTTTCTAAAGGGAATTCCTTTGCCATTTATGCTGGCAATGTAAGGTAAAAGATACACAATGTAACATTTTCTACAACTCACATTCTTTCAGTTTGGAGTCAACCTATGTGTGTTTTCATTTCTTGTTGATTCCTTTGACACTGAAATTTTAGGAATCTTTACATCATATACAAATCTTAACAACAAAATCTATAATTTTACCTTCAGTAGAAATTCCTGTAGCTCTTGGTGGGTTTTTGTTACTGTTGTGACTGAAAGGTCAGACCAATTTACCTGATTTAAGAAAACACACATATTGTATGGTTATTGCTTAAGCAGGAACTGACTGGGGAAAAAGCCATGTGTAAAACAAAAAGGCCTTACTTAAATTTTAAGATTAGCAATTAGAAATATAAAGTTCATCTAGCATTATCACAGCTTCTATAAATGTATTTAATTGTACATTGACATTCTACTCATAAAAGTTTTGCAGTAATTCCTTTTAAATTGCACTTTTAAAAAAGCAGTGTTAAAACCTAACTATATTTTAGTGATGTTCAGGAACTAATTTTTTAGGAATGTTTTGCTTTTTTGGTTAAGTACAAAAATCATGCAATGACAGGGTAGAGACAAAAGATAAACTCCTGTTCCTGATGCTCACTAATGTGCACTTCCAGGAGAAATAGTCAATGCAGACTGTCCCTCTTTGGTACTGTTTTACAGTAGAGGGAACTTTATCTTCTGCAGACATATCACTTTGATTCCAGATGTTTTAAATCCTAGCAAAAGTCTGGTTACCTCCATTTTCAGATGGAGAAAATGAGCCAAGTGTGACCCGGAATGAACACAGGCTCTAGAACTGGACTCAGCTGTGCTGGCTCCTGGACACTAAGAATTTTATGGGCTTTAATCTCTACTGTACAACTGTTTTACTTAAGTAACTACTTCAGATATGCTAATATCTAAGTCTTATCAATTATCATATCACAATTAGATAATGCATACAAAACTCCACCTAGCAACCCTGTTTATTGGTTAGTACCTATGTGGGTAGGTGGATACCGGGGTAGACAAGACAACTGAAGTCTGAGTTCAGTCTCATGTCAGAGTCACATAAAACCCAGCAAACTGTAAGAGTTTCTACCAGTCACCATTACTTCAAAGACNGGTACTTGGGCCTGAAACAAGAGCAGCTGGGTGTTAAGAAGGCGCTCTAGAGAGGGAGCATTTGAGCCAGATGTTAGCTGTGCTTTGGTCCAGGGTAAGGAGAAGGGTCTTACAGAAAAGCTGTGCACTCCGACAACTAAAGGAGAAGCCAGCATGCAGAATTTCAAGGGTAAAGAACCAAATATGCCAAAAGTGAGACAAATGGAAGTTGGAAACGGAAACCACAAAGTCAAGGATTTTTCTCCTTCCAAGTAGAAGTTAAGAGTTTTATAATTCATTCAACAAATGTACTGAGCAAGGCAGACACTATAGGATGGCAGGGGATGAAGATGAGTGCTTCCATAAGATGATCTACTCAAGGATCAGTGGGAGCTGTAGTGGTAGCAGTCTGCAGAGGAAGGAGAAAACATTCTACCAGAGGGTTAGAAGAGTCTTCAGGAAAAAGGGACAGCTAGAACGTGGTAAGCAGTGCCTGTGGGAAGACCTGAAGTGAAGCTGCAGAGAACCCTGGCTTCACTCCATGGAGCTTCAGAATATGTGTGAGCCAATCTCAGAAGGCTCAATAGTGGAGCTGCAGCACAGAGGGAAGCAGGTGGAAAGTCTTACCCTGGCAGTAACAGAATCTGACCGGACCCTGGGATTAACAGCCAACAAGACGACAAAGCCACAAAGCAGGGATGAAAACCCCAACGAGGAACAGGGAAGCAGGGCAGTGAGTCCAGGGCAGAGAAGGTCAGTGGTCTGGAAATACTTGTGAAAATATTTGCTTTTACTTTTAAAGATACACCTTACAACTTTAATAGTCCTCCCCAAGTCTAAGGTTCTTGTTTTTAAAAAGTATCATATCTATCTACCTACCTCCCTACCTATCTTTTGTCTTTAAAGTAGTAAACCGGCTAGCAGTTAGTTCTTCTAAAGATNTTATTGTGGTAAATGATGCACCTTTTGGGGGTGAGAATAGCTTACTTTGAAAGTGTACTCCCAATATTTGTCAGCCCTTTTTCTCTGGACTCCTTTCAACATTATCTTCTCAATATGTACAGCTGAAAGAAAAAACACACATGCTGACTGTGTTAGAGATCACACACATATTCAGTTAACTACAGTAATCCTGTAACTTGACAAATGCCAGTAATTAAGCTACTTACTTACTACTACTTACTTAAGCTTCACAACTGGCCTTTAACTCACTAAACACACCAATATGCCACTCACCCATGGGTGGATGTTTCCTATATATGTTAAGATGCTGAATGCCCAAGAGTGTCAAGCAGTCAACAACAAAAACAAACAAAATACCTAAAGACATTTCACTGAAGATTTTTCTCTAAAGGGTAATAATGAAAATTCTTATTCAGATTATCACAATACAGTGCTTTGGGATCAACTAAATATGTATGGGTCATTCAATTATTATATAATTATATATTATATAATTATATAATAGGAATAAATTAGAAAATATCTAGTTTCTTGTTTTTTATTTGTCTAAGTGTTTTGCCTGTATGTATGTGTACTACAAGCATGCCTGGTACCCACAGAAGCCAGAGGGGATTTTATATATCCTTAAACTAGTAGAATGTGCTATAAACTGAAAACTATAAGGAACAATGAAGTCTCACTGTTAAAGAACCATATGTAGAGTTACTACAGAGATGGAACAGTGGACACAGGTGATAGTGACCATGAGAATAATAAACACTCTCTTCAGAAACTATGTAAACATGCAACCCCCCAGCCACTCACTTTATAGCTCCTTCAGTAAATTGTCATCATAGGAAAGAAAACAAACAGGGGGTGGGGAGCCAATCTAAACAGGCCACTCTGCAAAATGCAACACAAGGACTTTAGGACAACAGACTGTTGCTTAGGGTGCAAACCAGGGAAACAATACTTACTTGATGCTGAGGCTGCAACATCAGAGGCTGACAATAATGAACTTGATAATGGTGGCAGAAAAGAGGTTGGGAAAGGAATGCAGTGGGGGGTGGGGTGGGGACAGGGGACCACTGATGGATTCAGGGGAATGATGACAAAGAGAGGATGATTCATTGTGCTTTAGAAGAAGTTTAAGTAGCAAAAGCACAGAAGTGAGATTAAGACTTTACACACCATGGAGGTGAGCAATGAGAGCATGAGGCACAAAACACAGAAATGCATTTAGAATAAGCAGGGAGAGAGCAGTAACAGCACTTTGTCCAACTTTCAAAATGTATGATTTGATGGCCTGNTTCAGGCCAGCCTCTTCTTTGTGCTTCAGAAATAGAGGGTGAAGGCAAGAAAAAAATTCTCAAATACCAGATGGTAACTCTCAGACCTGTGTAATGCTACAGTGACCAAAGAGGGATGGGAAGGTCTGTGTTTCCAAAAACTGTTATATTAAATCACATAAAGGATGAAGAAAATAAAACCTTACTGAACTAATCTGTGTTGAGAAACAGAGCAGCTTGGGGCTGTGGATGGAGCTGCACTGGCAGAGTGCCTGTCTAGAAAGCACTAAGTCCTGGGTTTGTTTGATCCCAGAACAGCACAGGCNAAGGCATTCAGACTTGGGTCATTTAGTATGCTCTGTTTCAAAAAAGAAGAAACAAGACAAGAACAGAGGCATGTGTGGTTCCATTTCTGCAAACCGCTGGGTTCTTGGCTTTCTGTCTCTCTCATGTACTCTCTCTCATTCTCTCTCTCTCTCTGTGTGTGTGTGTGTGTGTCTGTGTGTGTATGTATATGTGTGTGTGTATGTGTGTGTGTGTGTGTGTAGGGCAGAGGTCAATGTGGGCTGTCTCCGTTAATCATTCTCCACCTTATTTTGAAATGTTATTTTACTGAACCTGGAGCTCACTGATTCAGCTAAGTGTCTGAATGGTCAGTGAGCTCCAGGGACCCTCTATCTTTGTCTCCCCAACTCTAGAATTATAGGCTGTGCCTGGCTTTTGGCATGGGTGCTAGGGATCTTATTTCCAAGTCCTCATGCTTGCAAAGCACTTTATCAACTGAGCCATCTATTTTCACAGCCCTTAGTGTTCACTGTTTAGCAG
>LZPO01089271.1:0-10895 GCA_001675575.1 Neotoma lepida
TAGCCCATCTCCATTCCTTTCTGCTAACCACCAACACATCCACCCACCCACAGAAGTGCTCTTTACCAGGATATCTGCATCCACCACACTTGTCACCACTGTTGTCAGAGAGGGCAACAGTAGCTAAAGAATGGAGCACCTAGCCAAGGAAGACAAGACCAGATACAAACATTAAGAAACACATCAAATGTAACTCTAGATGCACCAATATGAACAGCCGATAAGGAATANGGGGAGGTATAACTGACACTAAAGGCCATTTAGTATTATTTAAAAAAAACATGGAAATCTACTACTGTAGAAGTTTCCTAAAATACATACATATATGAAAGGAACTTNAATGGAGTCACCAAATAATAGGGGGAAAATGCCCCAAATAGCCATCTTACACCACCAAGCAAACCCTCCAGTGTCAGGAACAGGTTATGTCCTGTTGAGTCATTGGTCAAAGGGACCCCAAAGAAACCCCAAATATTACAAGCTATTAGCAAGACTATTGGTTGAGCTCCACAATCTGATAGGAAGTCCCTATTGCTGAAACCAAAACTTACATATCTCATCAAACACAAAGAAGTCAAGCTGATGCATTCATGGTACTGGAAGATACTCNACACATTACAAGAAGAGAAAGATAATCATCAATATCTCCCTACTCCAAACCCCATGACCTACAATAGTGACCTGCCAGCAAGATATACTGATGCAATAATGGCACAAATATTATGGGAGTAACCAACCAAGTTTCTGAATTTATTTAAGGCCTAATCCAAGCCCATACCTGACATTGTTAAAGTGGCCATTCTAGATAGGTCTTGAGCCAAACAGAAAACCTACTACTATTACTCTACTAAAGCAAAATATCAATAAAATGACTCTTAATGACATTCTGCTGCACTAATAGATCAGTGCCTCAATTGTCATAAAAGCTTCTTCTTGCAGTAGATGGGAACAAACACAGAGATCTACAACTGGAGAATGTGCAGAGTATGAAAGACTTTGGAGCACTCAGTCCTAAGTGGGATGTCTTCAATGCCCTCCCGTCAAGGCTTAGAAATCGATGAGGAAGAGGAGGCAAAGATATTTTAAGAGCCAGGGGTGACATATGACTCCAAAAAAAACAGCATCTTCAGGACACAACAGAACTTATGTATGTATGAACACACAGAGACTCTGACAACAAGCATGAGGCCTGCACAGGTTCAAGCCAGATGGTGGCACAGCACTGAGAGGGGGAAGTAGATATGGGCTTCTACTCCTAACCAAGAAACTATCTGCAATTGATACCTGCTGGCGAAAGAAAAATTAGTTTTCTCCAATGGAGTTTCACTGTGTACATTAACCATATTTCATGACAGGCTCTATGCCCAGGAGTAGTCCAGTAACACAAAACTAATTTAATAGTATTTTTGAAGACTTTCATCTCATTTTTTGTTGTTTGGGTAATTTTTGTATTATTGGTCTTTTGCTTTTATATTTTGATTTTCAATTTTGTACTTCTGTGTGTGTGTTATTCATATCTCTGTGTGTATATTTCCTTGTTTGGTTGTTTTTGTGTGGTAGTTTGAATGTAATTGCCCCCCCATAATCTCATAAGGGGTGTCACTATTAGTAGATATGGCTTTGTTGGAGTGAATATGACCTTGTTTGAGCAAAGGTGTCACTGTGGAGTTGGCTTTGAGGTTTCTTATACTCAGAATACTGCCCAGTGTCTCAGTCAACTTCCTGTTGCCTTCTGATAAAGATATAGCCAACACCATGTCTGCTGACATCCCACCATGCTCCTCACCATGATGATAATGGAATGGATCTCTGAACTCTAAGCTGCCACCTCAATTAAATGTTTTCCTTTATAAGAGTTGATGTGGTCATGGTGTCCCTTCACAGCAATAGAAGCCCTAAGACATTTTGTTTGAATTTGTTGGGATTTTTATTAAATTTATTCATTTATTTTACATCCCTACCAAAGTTTCCCCTCCCTCCTCTTCTCTCATTTCCTCTTCCTACTACCCCTCAGCTCTCCCAATCCACTTTTCCTCTGTTTCTCTTCAGAAATGAGCAGGCCTCCCATGGGTGTCAACAAAGCATGGCATATCAAGTTGAAGTAGGACTAAGTTCCTCCCACACACACACCTTGTATTAAGGCTGGGCAAGGCAACCCAGTATGAGGGATAGGTTTCCCAAAGCCAGACAAAGTGTTAGGGAAAGGTCCTGCTCCCACTGCTAGGAGTCCCACACTGAATTATACAACTGTCACACAAATGCAGAGGGCCTCATTCAGTCCTATTCAGGCTTCCTAGCTCTAGGTCCAGACCAGCCACATTAGTTGTTTCAGTGGGTTCCTTGGTGATGACCTTGACCTCTTTGGCTCATATAATCCTTCCTCCCTATCTTCAACACTATTACAAGCTTGGCCCAGTACTTGGCTGTGGGTCTCTGCATCTATTTCCATCAGTTACTTGTTGAAGACTCTCTGATGACAACTGGCATAGTCACCAATCTGATTATAGGAGATGGACAGTTCAGGCTACCTACCCACCATTGTTAGGAGTCTTAGCTGNGGTCATCTTGTAGATTTGTGGGAGTTTCTGTTGACCCAGGTTTCTACCTGACCCCAAAATACACCCCATATCAAGACATTTCTTTCAGTACTCTCCCTNTCCATCCAGTCCCCACCCCTAAGCCCGATCCCTAGTGTTCCCATCTCTACCTGTCCCAGTCTACCCAAGAAATCTCTTGTATTTCCGCTTCCCAGGGAAATGCATGGGTGCTCCTTTGGGCCCTCCTTGTTACCTAGCCTCTCTGGGGCTGTGGACTATAGCATGGTTATCCTTTACTTACAGCTAATATCCACTTAGAGTGAGTACATACTATGCTTGTCTTTCTGGGTCTTTGTTGTCTCACACACCATAACTTGTTTCCATTTGTCTTCAAATTTCCTGATGTCATTGTTTTTAACAGTTGATTAATACTTCATTGTGTAAATGTACCACATTTTCTTTATCCAGTCTTGGGTTGAGGGGCATCTAGGTTANTTCCATGTTCTGGCTATTATGAATACCCCTTCTATGAACATAGTTGAACAAGCATCCTTGGGATGGGATGGAGCATCCTTTGANTATATGCTCAAGAGTGGTATAGCTGGGTTTTGAGATAGATTGATTCCTAATTTTCTGAGGAACCACTATTTTGATTTCCAAGGTGGTTGTACAAGTTTGCACTCCCACCTGCAGTGGAGTAGTGTTCCCATTGCTCCAATCCTCTCCAGTCTAAGCTGTCATTAGTGGTTTTGATCTTAGCCATTCTGACTGGTGTAAGATGGAGTCTCAGAGTCATTTTGATTTGCATTTCCCTGGTGACTAAGGATGTTGAACATTTCTTTAAGTGTGTCTCAGTCATTTGAGATTCTTCTATTGAGAAATCACTGTTTAGATCTGTACCCCATTTTTTAAATTGGATTATTTGGTTTTTGATGTCTAGTTTCTTGAATTCTTTATATATTTTGAAAATCAGCCCCCTGTCAGATGTGGGATTGGTGGAGATCTTTTCCCATTCTATAGGTTGCTGTTTTGTCCTATTGATAGTATTTGTTGGTTTTTAGAGAGGAAGGGAGATAAAGTTGGATGGGGAGGGAGGTGGGGATGATCTAGGTGAAACTGGCAGAAGAAAAAACATAAAGTATATTGTATGAAAAAAAATTAAGAAATAAAGCCATAAAATTTTCATGGGATATGTTATGTTCATGTTTAAAGAAGACAGTTACTAAATTTTCCCAGTAAATAAAACTATTTAAATATTAGTTCAGATATTATAAGCTGATCAACATATATTGTATATACACTTAACTATTTTTCCTAGATAAACTCTGATTAGTTATAGGAAATTCTATATGATTACACCTTAAGCTGAGAGGGAGAATGCAAGCTTCCCATTCACAAGGCAGTTTTCAAATATATTCATCTCTAGTGGATACTGATGCATCAATCCAGTGTAAACATCTCAGTTTTCATACCATTCCCAAAACATTAATCAAATCCAGAACCCAAAAGTTATAAAACATAAAATTGTATTTCTGCAGAAACTTAATAAAGACCTTTTTGTCCTCAATAACTGGTAAGCAATGAGCCATAAACATAAGAGAAAAATGTGGTCAGGAATAAATACCAATACTGAGAAACAAATTTTTAGGGCCTACTACCTCCTGGAGAGGAAAATCAGCTAAAGATCTCATATCAATATGTCTGGTACCAAGAGTAATAAACACTGAAGTACAAAGCATTTTCTTCTACATGTGAAATGAAGAATTTTAAGTGACTATATTCAAACCCCTTTTTATGTGAACTGGGAGTGATATATTGCTTTCNTATTGAAATCTATTTCAAATAGCTCAAAGTTCTCTATTTTGTCAAATATGGGCAATGATTTTTTAAAAAATATTAAAACACCACTATTTGAAAAGCAAAGCAAAAAATTAATCCCACATAAACTTCCAGAGAAAGAGGGAATTATATATCATATGTANTATCAAGTAGCAATATCCAGACATTAGACTGGGCAAGAATTACTATGAAAAATTGCTTGGTTTAAATAGCAATTAAGGATTTAATGGGGGAAAGTAATCAGGAATATGGGTGATCTAGCCAGTAAAAGAGCATTAAGTGGGTAATACAGTACTCAAAATATTCCNAATGAATATTCATGAGTTGATCTTCTTTTGACTTATTGAATGGTGACATTTCCTAGTAGGAAAGCATTTGACTAAAAGAAAATGGCTCTTGAGCTTCTCTGCATTATAAAGTTCTTATTGTAAAGACAGCAAAATGAAGTGTTGTGAGTAAGGGGTGGGCATTTCCATAAAGTGTTGGAGAACAGAACCNTGCTATCAAAGTGGTAATTTCCTGCTTCTAGAAAATCCATGCAGGTTTTTATATTCATCCTGATAAATGAAAAATATCTGAAAAAGGCTTGGTTTAAAAGGCCAATCTGTCTTTCTGGCCCATCTTCTAACATTTCTGCATAGGCTTGTTCACTTGGTCATGTTCATTAAAGCTGGATTTGGGAGGGAAGGTGGCATTAAAAAAGTTTCAGAGAAGAAGTTCATGTCCAAATTAAGGAGAGTCTTCTAAAACTTCCTGGAGGGAAGCTAGTAACAATAATGGGGGTCGAGGTATTGGGAAGTTCTCAGAGCCGAAAGGATCATCTTAGAAAGTGAACTACAGAATCTGACGTGGATAAGGAGCTGTGTGTGTATGTGGTGGTGGTGCGGGGGGGATGTGGGCTTCACTTAAGCAAAAGAACTTGTTGAGAAAATGCTTTGAGTTTGACCCTAATTAGCCAGACAAGCTGTCTGGGGTGCTCTGTTTGTCACCCAGTAGCATGAGAAAAATATATAAATACATCTGCAGCTTACTGCCAAAGAACTGCCTTGTGAACACACTGTCAACAGCATTTCTTTTTACATCTTGTCTCAAAACATGACAGTCAACAAAACAGATGCTTCTTCCTTAAGGGAGCTGGCCAGGACTTCAGAACTAAAGGGAGGTGGATCCCACCCTGGAGCATACTCAAAAGCATCATCTCATCTGGAAGCCCAGCTCTACAGAGTCCACAATGATCACTTCCAGCTGACTTCCCCTGCCTTCCTCCCTCTACCTGCTCTGTCTTTGCTTCATAGCTGTGAATATACTTAGCATCCAAGACTTAAAGAAAGGAATACTCCCACATCTTAACAAAANATCGTGGTTATACCCTAAGAAAATTTCTCCCCCTCAGCCACCAAATGAAAGTTCATTTCCTCCTACCCATATTGTGAATTTGGGGTTAATGAAAGTTCTATGCAGACCATGAAAATGTATACTCCTCAAGCCTTTTTTATAGGGAAGTTTGAGATCTCAGGCTCTCCAAAGTTAATGTGATGATGGATTTAACTTAAAGCTATTGAAACTTAACAAGAACTCCAAACATTCTTCATTTCCATCAAAAGTAAAATTCTTGGTTGGTTTGCTTCCTGGGGAGAAAAAGCACATGATCACCAGGGAGATGGATACTTATAATTAATACACGCTGTGAATGTCAGCTTCAGCATAACTTCTCCCTGCACACTTGTCACAGTGTCGCGTTCATCCTTGAGGGATCCATCAATTCACACAGAGGCATCAGGAGGCCAGGAAGAAAGTTTATCTTCATTTCTTCCTTCTTTCCAAGGTTAACTACCTTCAGATCACTTTCAGACTAAAATAAAGTGCTAAGGTTTTTTTTTTCTTAGAGTTTTAGTTCTTAAGTGTTAAAATAAAAGAAAAATTACACTTAAAATGAATGTGGTCCTACTCACAGACGAGAGAGAGTGATGTTCTGATCAGGGTAGTGTTAGTAACCTTGAGTTCTATTGGTGTATTGACTTTGACCAATAAAGGACTGAAAGTAATACACAGTAGACATACTGACAGTCTCCAAACACAATGGTATATCCATGTGCTTCTACAGATAGAAAAGGATATCTTCCATAAAATTATAGAGATGTTTATTACAAGAAAGCAAGGACAGTGGCTGTGTTATCGTACTGAAGGCCTTCATCTTCAGGATGAAGAGGGATCTGCTAGTGAGAGAATGAGAGAACAAAACAGAAGCAACACAAACATGAGCCGTCTCCCTTGTTTTTCTGTCATCTTCTTGTGTCCTCAAGCATCAAATCAGTTATTCCTTGCTTGTATACAGCATTAAAAATACCAGTTTTTTAATATTGTTTTCTGAGCCACAGTTTAAATTGGATTTAGCTTTCTTAAAATCCTTTTATTTAAATATAACTTCATGGGTTTTTATCCTTTGCATTTGTTCTAATTAAGTTGTTTCCTCTATCCTTTTTTTTTTTAAATTTGAGGCTTCTTATTGTGAAACAAGGTGGCCATATTTTCTGTAAATGCCTCTTCAAGTTCAGAATGCGTAAAGCCGAGGCTTCACTTCCTGTACTGTCCCATCCCTATTTTCAGCTATGTCGTTTCTTCAGTGTGGGTCTGTTAGTGTAGTTCTGAAGTAATTCAATAGGCATTCTATTGCTTTCTTCTCTACCTTACACTTGATCCATCCTTTTCCTATTTGCCATCTTTCCTGCTCTAGATACCCCACCAAGCTACAACAGCAACAATTGATCTCCCTCAATTTCTCCTTGAATTTCCTCAGCACCCCCTCCTCAGCAATATTGTCCAATGTCATTTCTGACTAGTTGTCCCATTAACCACTAAAATACTTATGTCCGTAGCCTAGTTAACCAATGTTCTGGCAAAAAATTTGTTCCTTTCTATGTGATCACATCTCTTGCTATCATAAACAAAGGGGTTCAAAGCTGGTAAGCTTATTGATGGCATTTACCTCCAGCAGTTATATCAGTCTGTTAGCACTGCTAAAGCTAATCAGTAGGGAGAAAGCATCTTAGTCCATACCAACTTGATTTCTCCATGTCTTATAAACAGAGTATATGATGTCTTCAGAAATAGAAGAAACCAAAATCAATGGCTTNTATTATTTTGGGGTTTCCAGGACACCCTCACTGACAACATGAGGGGGTATCCCACAACTCACACTGGGCTTTATACTTGGTAACCTATGGACTCTAGACTCTGGGTATAGCTTATCCTCTATATAGGGTAACTCCAGTTAAACTCTTATGGAGAGAAACCAAAGTTGGNTCTTTCCAAGCAGAAGGAAAGATTTACCAATGTGGAATATAAGAAAAATGGCTCAGGCCTGATAATCTGTTTCCTACCCTGTAGATACACATGCACACAAACACACAGGGTTGGGGTCACTTAAGCATGAGAAATCCACTGATTGTATGGTTAGTATCTTATGTAAGTATGTTGCTCCTACACCAAGTACAAGGGCTCCTCTCTCTCTCTTTCTCTCTCTCTCTCTCTCTCTCTCTCTCTCTCTCTCTCTGTGTGTGTGTGTGTGTGTGTGCGTGTGTGTGTACATGTATGTGTATGCCCACTCACGTGCACATGTATAGATTCCTAATTTAGACATTCTGTGATTTGTGAAAAACATGANTCTTATCTGCTGGGTTTGGGGGCATATACATTTATTATGAATTTTATGATTTCTCTTATTTTAGTTCAAATGTCTCCCATCCTACCTCTACTCCATTTTCTTGATTTTTCCAGTCATATTTTTAAGCTATAAAAATGTTTCTATGCTATATAAGTATTTCGCTATCTTCATAATAAATTATGTTGTTTCATTCAATTATCTTGCCTTGCTAAATCTCAAGAGAGACTTGGCAATTTTATTGTATATGTGCATTTANTGCATTTAAATATCATCTTTCCCTTTCACTGAATGAAATTTATTTATTTTAAATTCCTCACATTATCTCTAGTATATCTTATTTCTTCTTTCATCAGTGACTCAAAATTAGTGACTTTTTACCCTACTGTAAGACCGAGAGAGGTAGTCTCAAGGTCCATTTAGTATTTCCTGTGGCAAAGCATGTAAATTCTCTTGTGGTAGATCAAACAAGTAGTAAGCTTGGAGTGAGGCAGATATCTTAAATGTATCCTTTTGAAACTTCTAAAACAGTTCTTGTAGCTTCTGATATTTATTAGACTGTGAGATGAATTATATAACCTTGTTAAGTTCCTTGCAAAACCACCTATGAATTCCATGTAAATTCTCTTCTTTCTGGGATTTTGCAGTGCAGACCCTGAGGAACAGAAGGAGAAAGTTGCTGGATAGATGCAATTTCTGGCTCCCTCTCCTCCTTTAAAGCTGAGATAACATGGTTTACCCAGCTCTCCAGGCACAGCATTTAGTCAAAGTGTTTACTTCAAGTTGTNAGAGGCAAGAGGCTAAGGACGAGATTCAATATATAGCACAGAGACACATTTTTACATAATCTAACTAGAAATTCCTTGAAAGCAGACACATGTTGTTGAAAATAGCCACTACTAAAAATACTAGAAAGTGGGGTGCTGAATCCCTTTTCAACTTCTTGCTCTTGTGTCTTCTCTAAGTAGATAGGACCATAGGCTGCCTTGTAATTAGCATCTGAGATACTTTATAACAATACGTTGAAGGACTGTAAGCCAAAATTAAAGGTATGAAGAAACTACAAGTCTTTAAAGCAAAACATATCTTGAGTTTTAGAGATCAACCCAACAAGTAACAGAAAGCAACCATTATAAAGAGAGATGATTTTCATCCTAGGATAAGGTTGATGTCCCCTCTGACAGCTGGTGACTGTCATATATAAAATTTGCCTACACAGAAGCTTCAGCATGAGTAAAGATACACACATAGCGAGAGACCTCGATGGTGCTTCCCAATGCACTTTGTATGACATCAATTTGTTTTCTAAGAATGTTTGTGTATGACTACCTATTGTCACTTGTTGGTGGAATACAGAAGAACATGTATGTTTTAAAATGCTAAGGACTGGCTTTGAGAAAGTCCAGAGAAGTGATAAAATTGGTCTAACATACCTACAATATGAACAAAGTAATAATCATATAATAATTGATACAATAACATTGTTAGAACATTTTCTACATCCCAAATTTTTATCAATCTTAACATCACATTACTGAATTTAGAAGTTATATGAAGTTAAACAGATAGTAGGTATTGACAAGGAAACAATAACCCACAAGGATCATATGTTCAGCTTCAACTGTGTTGTACATTCTCAACAAGAGTCTAAAGAGTAGAAAATACTACAATATTAGCCTGAATGCTAGAGTTTTCTCAAGAGAATTACATTGAATAGATTAAATAATTGGGGATGGAAGCCTTCAACATTCTCTTAGCACAGAACCCCATGGGTTTTTCACATCCTTCTAAGAACTCTCCAAGGGATCAATAGAATAATTTTCTTCACAAATTCAACAGCCTCAAGTGAATACTGGACATTATACTTGAGGAACAGGGCTAACTGAGTAGGGTAAGCTTCCTTGTCTGCGTCTGCCAAGTGAACCATGTCAGTCACGGGACTATGTAAGGACCATATGGGATCCTTACATAATGTATTAAGTGTTATGTCTGATATGCAGCAATCTCATCTGGAACATTAATTCATTTTACTGGCAAAGCCTTGTTCTAAAAATAAAAATTAAAAGAATAATTGTTAAGTTCAAAAGAAAAATAGAAATATGGTCACTATACCAGAGACAGAATGATTTAAAGTATCAGTTCAATGTTTCCAAGAATTATTACAGACATTCAAGGACTACTCATTGTAGACCTACAGAACTCAGTTGAACCAAGTATTGTAATGCAATATTTCTGCAAACCAAGAGATGTTGTATAATATCGGGATCTGCTTCCTCCCTATGGGAATAGCAATTGAAAATGGGTAAAAAACACAGCATTTGAACAAAGAGGCAAGTTTAATACTGGAGATGATGGTACCCCAAGAAATCACAGAAGATGGACTGGGGGTGTGCACTGCATATACCAAGCTTTTAATGCTCCCACTTGAACAGTGACAAAGGCAGAAAAAAAGAGATTTTATTCACTTGTTTCAACTAAATTAGGGTGTTTTTGATGTCTCTAAGTCCTCCATATGGAGAGATTTCAAAGTTGAGTTCAATGTGACATCTCTGTTTCTATCTACTTCTCCATTCCCCCAAATGAACTCACCTCTGATGGGAATGTCTTTCTAAAAGTGTGTTGCTCTGATTGGTTGATAAATAAAGCTGTTTGCCCAATGGTGAGGCAGAATAAGGTTAGGCGGGACATTCGAACTAGGGGAAGAGAAGCCGAAAGCAGAGCAGGGGCAGACGCCATTCTGCCATCTAAAAAGCAACATGTAACAGCGCACAGGTAAAGCCACGTGAAACACGTGGCGACATAGATTTATAAAATGGGTTAATTTAAGATGTAAGAGCTAGCTAGTGAAAAGCCTGCCA
>LZPO01089274.1:0-10866 GCA_001675575.1 Neotoma lepida
TCAATATCCCCTGACAGACTCCCTTCCCCAAACATGGAAAGTCAAAGTTAGAGTACTGATATTTTCCTTGTACCAGAGGCTAAAATATAGGTATGAAGAAATTCTGTGATGACCCATGTACTGAAAAAATTTTGGAAACAGAATGATCCCCAATTTATTGTACCCTAAAAATAAATTAAGATTCCACTTATTTTTTAGAACTTAAGATTGTCACTACACACTGAACTGAACCTCAAAAGATTATTAAGCTGATATTGATATTTCTGTCTGCAAATATATATATATATGTGTATTATTTTCCAGAAATACACAAATGAGTACAAAAGCATGTTATTTATATAAATACATATGAGCTTACTTGTGCGGTGTTTCTTTATAGATATGTATACATACTATATATGCAGATATAGAACTCTGTATGTATTCACATATGCTATAAGCCTGTACACAGACATGAAGAATCTACTATACGTAAGAAAATACCTAGGTATTACATAAATTCTCAGAAATATCGACGAGCCATCACACATGCACAGATGGCATTGTGGCATTGCATCGAGCATCTGTAACCTGGGGTTTAGTTGAGTTGCTCTTTGCTGTTCCCTCGGTCCTCTGCCTAACATGGAAAACTGTGTGAGCACCACTTATGAATGGTGGTCCAACTTCAGTAAGTAAAGGACTGTTCACTGTGCCTTGTTTTAAGTTAACCTCGCCTGCAATCACAGTCCATAAAAAGGCAGTTATTGGAAATGGAGGCAAATATTAAAATTGGAGAAGATACAACATACAGACAAACTTGAATTCATTGGCAAAACCCATTCTTTACCTTGGATTTCACCTTTCTCAAAATGGCCGGTCACCATTGGAGCTTGTCACAAGACTGTCTTACCAATGCTGGCTACAGTTCAGAGTTGTTTTGAGGGTAGAGTAATATATGAATAAAAGAAGAGGCACTGCAGATAACTGGTTGGAAAAGCATAGTTGCTGGCACTCGGAATATTAGGTAACCTCTTTTAATTAGAATGTATAATTTTAGATTACTGACTAGGAACATCATGGGACCCGAGATTTTGATTCATCAGTAATTCTCCTTTATGTCTCACTAAGATGTAAAAATCAGACCTCTGCTCTCACATAGATTCCGGCTTCTCCACACGGTGCTAAAGCTTTTACCTGTGATCTCCAGTGCTGCTCTGCCCCCTTGTGCTGCTGCGCTGAACTCAGCAGAGAACAGTGTGCCTTCATCTTTGTGCATGAACCACAGAAAACCCCACCGTCCCTTCTCACTTTTCTGGCAAGTTCAAGGTCGGTGTCTCGCTATTTTCAGCTCATCTCTTCTTGATCCATGCAGAGAAATGACAAGGTAACGTGATTCGGGGTCAGCTGTATTACAGGAACCGTTACATAAATGGAGAAAGTGAAAATCAATCCTAGCTGACAGTGACTTCGGGATAATCAGTGCTCACTGGATGCCTCTGTCAAGTCGCCTGCATCAAACGCCGTGTGACTTCTGTCAGATCTTTTTAATAAAACTATAGTCTCACTTTCAGCAACCTACATAAATGTTGTACTGGAGCTGAATCTTTCTAGGCTAGTTTAGCCCTCTAGATTTGCAAACCTCTCTAATACTTCCTGGAAAAGCCACATAAGTGACACCTGTTATCCCAGGTTTCTTATTGACCTGGGATGAAAGCATTGCTGCAAAAACTGCCACATTGAGTGATGTGTCTGAGCCTCTCTGTGCACTGCTGTATCCGGTGAAATTAACCCAGCATCTGTCTCCACATGCTCCTCAAGTCCTCCACAGGGCTACCTCCTCTCTCTTCTTTCTGTGTACCCAAAACCTCATCTATCATCTCTTGTTGGGGACAGGTTTCTTTCAGCATTTTTAGGTGTTCATTGAAATTTTTCTTTTTATCTCTGTAGTTTTACTGAGACATGGCCCCTAACATAGAACTGGAAATGGAGTGTTTAACAAGATGTTTCAGGGCAATGACATTCCGCTGACAATACCTTGTATGTCAGTTTCAGGAGGGAGCGACTCTGTCCCACCCACCTTGTGCTCCTAGGAAACTGAAGCAGGCAGTCCTCCATTGAAGTACAATTTACCATAATATTAGTTGTCAGTAAATTCAAAGACGGAACTACTAAAGCTATAAAATGGATTAGAAGCAATTTAAAAAAGAATTAACAAACTAGAGTAAGAGTATACTGTCAACAAACAAATGCTCCATCATAGGACTGTAATTTGGAATTTTAATTACCCCTCTGCTCTGTAACAAAACAATGTCTGAACTGGCAGCGATTTGAATCTCTCACAGGTCATTGAGCATTCTAGTTAATTACTCTATGAATAGCCTGTTTTTCTCCCCTCTGGAAACACGTTTCTAATGGCAGTCAAGGTCTGACAAATGTGTCATCTACATAATTAGCTAGGAAGCAACACAAAACATTAAACATGCTTTGTGCCGACAACTATCAAAACATTTCATTTGTTGTCAATTATTCATTACTTTGTAGGTTCTGAAGGGGTTGTTATTATGGAAATAAGTCCAGATGCTAACAAGGTTAGAGTTTTGGATTCAAATTAGTAATCAGAGGACTAACTTTTAAAAAAATGTATCTCATGTACATTCTGCACCATGTTCAATCAGTAGGAGATTATAAACAAATTTAGCTCTGTGCTCAAGTTAAAAGGAAAACGGTGCTTGCCACATGTGTGAACTCCAGAGCCCTGGCTCATTCTTTGAAGTATGGACTCTTTAATTTTACCACACACTTTCCCCACCTTTCGGGAACCCCAATTTGTACTTGGTAAATAGAGTTAAAAGACTCCCCAGCATGAAATGGCACAGGGTGGCACAGACAGGGATGGAAACCTCTGGTGGGGTTTGAATCTTCTCTGGGGCATATTGCAGGCAAGTGGAAATTCTGACTAACAAACTTTTTCATCTGCTCCACGGCATGACTGCCAACAGCTGGAGGCTGGTTACCTTAGGCAACCTGGGAGTTTCTGTTCATTGTTCTTGTTTCGTTTTCTTTTATCTTCGTGTGTCTGAAGTCTTGCTTCTTGCAGCATTTTAATGCCGTGCACAAAGCTGAATACTGTCTTGAAAACAGCACTCCTAACGTTTACAGAGGGTACAAAAAGATTCTTCAACAGAATTGACCTCTCAGTGGCAAAGAAAATTGCAGTGGAAGACACATTATTGCGTTGTCGTATCAGAGCTTTGGATCTGCGGAGAGTCTCACTCCACTGTCTCCAGCTTTTCCTTATAAACCAAAATGGCTTACAAATGTCATCTACAATAGTCCAATAAAGATTAGGAACAAAACACTGTCCTTACACTGATGAGATAAGGAAGATTCAACTGCAGAATGCAGCAGAGAAGGACAGTTCATGAGGTTTGTTTTCAAATCAGAAAGATGGAATTCAAATTGCTTTGGTGTGTGTGTGTTTAAAATTTAATTGAAATGATCAGTTTGTTTTCTACATAATGTTCGATCAGATGCCTGTGTCACAGAGCTAGAGAAAAAGAAAAGAAAGAAAACAAATGCTATCAGGGAAATCAAGAATACCTGTTATCTTTGGGGTGTGCAGAATATGTCAGGAAATAATTCTGCTCTGTGCACTGAGAATGCCCGCCCGGTTAATAAAAAACAGATCAGCCACTCACTACGAGAAAATAACTGTCTGTGTCTATGTTTTCCAAAGCAAAACGGCAGTCGCATTTTACATTAAATAGGACACATTAAAATAAGCTTTAATAATCTTTACGCAAAAGAAAACTAATCCATTTTCAGATCATACGATCCACAGCAATAAAAGGAAACCATCAAACTAAAAACAATTTTAGAAATGGCTGCAGACTCTCATTTAATTAACATGCAACAGATCATATATTTATGAGGAAGTCAAAATATTTAGGAAGTCTATAATCCTGTAAGCCTTAATGTGGTATAAAAACAACAAATAAATGCAAAGTGTTACTGTTACACATGCCTGCCTGATCAATGGTTTTCACATATTGATCTATAAATGGAGTTGACAGTCTGTGTTGCCTGCACATTTTCCAAGCAGCGCTATTTTTGCACAAAACCAATACGGGCAATTACCTTTGTTTGAGATGCCAAGTCTTATCAATTCAATGTGATTTAGTGTCATTTTAATTAAATATCAGGATCCACTTCAGGACAATTTATCCAAACAAAGCCTCAAACCTAACTATAAGCTTGATTTGAAGTAAATATGGACATGCCCTACAATCTCATAATATTTCTCAAAAAGTCTGCTAAACAGAAGGCTTATATTTTTAGTAGTGATTTTTATGTCTGCCTTTTTGGCTAGCCACAACTTTGGCAAGTGTCCTATAATGACAGAAGTAAGAAACAAAAGAAAATTGTTTCCTCTTTTTCCTGATAATACATTGAAGTGAAAAAGAGAGAGAGAGAGAACAGGAGCAGTGTGTTAACGGGGGTAAGAGGAATCTTGTGTGTTAACACTTAGGGATGGCTCGACCTAAGTCCTCAACTAAACACCAGTGAAATCGTATTTCTCGGTTCATGATGGCCATGAATGTAGTAATGCCCTTCTGTGGGTTTGCAGGATGGAAATGGTAAATATTCATATATCCATGCTCGTCACTGCTGAAGACACCAGCAGTGTCTTCACTGCTTAATGCAGTGTCTTCACTTCATAAATGCTGAAATGGTTCCAGCCTGCAGATCCTGTGTTTGCAGCTTCCTGATTTGGACTGTTTAAACTGTTCATTAATGTCTATTTTAAACTGTCTGGTAGGCTGGAGCATCCCTACAATAAATAGACATGGAAGTGCACTGAACCTTTTGCACTAGCTATTTGCTGGATTGCATGTTGGCCTTTCTGCCCTTTGACAGGCAACTTCACTCACTCTATTTTTTGCCCTTGCTGGCTGCTTTTCCAACTAATGTGTTCTGGAGAACAAGCCAACCTCCTTCAGAGGCCTCACTGTGCATCTCTGGATGTGGAAACAGATCATGCAGAGATCAGGGAGCTACCTTCCCACTCAAATGGAATGCTCTAGATTTCTTTAATGGAAAGGCAATTTTCTTGTAAACTGCATCCTCCAACACCTAATAGTCCTACCTCTCCAACACTCCCTGAATACCAAATCAACTTCTTGAAATTTTGATTTCAATTACTTGATGTTTAAGGAGAACAACACAGACTAATATCATTCTAATGTCATGTGGAATACCTGTGTGACTGAAATGCTTCCCTGAAACATTTAGATCATCAAAATTCCCAAATTACCAACTAAATTCACCTCTGTTTGTATTTCTTGGGTTGAAGAACTACATTAGCATTTCAAAACACCTTCAATTTTCAGAACCTTAAGGGACTTACAAATGACATAATATTGTACACTATGTTATAAGTACCCAGCCATATAAAAATACTATAACTCAACAAATGAAATTATGAGTTAATGAAAAATTCTATTGATTTTACCCTAAAATATTAAAAATAATAATGAAATCACTAAGACTATCAGACAGCTTATGTTACCAGTTAGTCCAGAAGTTTAAAATGAGACTTTCCAATAAACAGATGTTATAAACAAGACATTTTTATTAAACAAGACACGCAGCGTATGTGTGGCCTCTAAACACCTAATGTTTCTTTTGTAGAGATTCCATGTATGTGCCTCTGTTATAACAAACTGCTTTCTGAAAATACGCATACACATTTTTAGGGTACATCTCACGCCCCCTTCCAAATGTGAACTCTCCCCCTTGACCTCACACCATTGCCCAACTTCTGAAAAACCAAGCAGATAACTTTAACAGGCTTGTTTGAATAAATATGCCAAAATACTTTACATTCTGTCAGTATCTAGTCAGAAAATTGTGCATGGAAAAAAAGATGAAAAGAACTGAGACAGAAAGAAAATTAGTGCCATGGCAAGCTTTCAATACGGGATCTCCGAGCCAAGTTTTCTCCGTGAAATGACATATCCTCACTAAAATACCCCTTTTATATAATTATGCACTGAGTACACATAACCAGAAGTAACTTTTATTTTTGTTCCTTATCGAGGAATCCATATTGCTCAGACTAAGAATGCAGAAACAAAAGCTGGGATAATTACAGCTAATTTAACTTTGGAAAACTCTTTTTCTCCAGCAGTCCAGCATACAACCCCCCAAACTAAAGTTATGTAACAAGGTAATACCAACAATGAGAAACTGCATGATAAAATCCTGCCCAAAAGTGAAAAATGCTAATTTTGTCTCATTTAGCAGCTGGATACAGAAATGCTCATTAGTTTTAAGAGGGTTAATCCTTTTAACTTTTGCATATTGATATGCCAATTATGCCTAATTGTACAAGAGGCATCAGTCAAGGTAATAGTGCATAAACACATGAAAGTTATTAAGTACATCCCAACATGTAATAAAGTAGGTGTTAATTGGTAGCTGAGTTCTGCGGGCTATTGAGGTGGATAATTCATTGAGAGATGGATCACTTGTAATTTCTCTCCATAATTCCTTTTGCAGTCTCATGCTGTGATGTTTTCATGCTTGTCAAAAACAACTGCGGCATAGTGCCTTTTGTTAAACACAGCCAATAAAATACGTCAGGCATCATTAAATATACTTAACTTTTAAACTTTTTCAAAGGTACAGCTCTTATGGATAGAACATATAGAGAGTCCAATAATTGACTCCAACCGCTGTCTCAAGTTCAGAGTTGAGAAACAGTTTAGCTGTTTTTAAAGTGAAGGCAGCTAACAGTGTTGCGCCTCCCAGCAGACAATTGTAAATGAGAAAGTCAATAAAGGAAAAGGCTTTTCTCACAGTTACCTTATCTAAGGATGGATTTCTCACTCCCCCCATATCAACACTGGCTTTCTCACGTTAAGTCTGTCTACAACACCTGAGGAAGAAATGATTACATTCATGTATTTCTCAAACCCCTGAGATTGCTGTGAGTTAATTTTGCACTTGAAATTCAAGTGAAAAATGGAAAATAAATATAATTGGTAACATTCTACTCAGTAAGTTTACCTCATTTAATAACGCAGTTAGGGAGCTGAATATTTCATAGGCCCCTATGATATTAACAGAATATACTCAATTAATAGCCCACATGCTTCTGCAGGGTGACTGGGACTCACAGTCTGTCCCCAGCTAACTTATTTCTCACTCTTCCTCTCACTGTGACAAACAAAATAGATCTGGGGTCCAAAAGAGTGGCTAACATTGCATAAATAATTTTGTAACATTCTACGGCCTCAGCTGCAAGTTACCACCATTATGGTAGAAAATTAACCAGAGGAGACTCATCGCAATCAGTGGGTTTAGTGGCTCAGGATGCGTGCAGGGCCAGGGACACAACTGGCAGTAGAGTTCATCTCTAACTATTTTATTTCAAATCTTTCTAATGACACATTATCGAAACAAAATGGCTTCCTCTCCAAACCTTAAATAGCCACACCATTGTAGCCGCTTGAGCCTACTGCAAATCAAACCACAGTTTCCACTCGTCTATATTAGAGGGAGATTTTAAGAAAGAGATTTTTCACATTTTTAAAGTTGTTGATTTTTTTTCCCCTCAGTTCATTCTTAGCTAATTTTAGCCTCTGGCTTTTCAAAGTGATGTACTGTATTTGGAAGTACAAACGCCGCATGCTAGCGTAACCTCATTATTTTTATGACAATGAAGCATGATAGCAGAAGCCCCTAAAATGAGTCAAAGGTGCTCTTCAGCCTGGCTCCACATCCCCTTTATCGGTCTGGATTATGCCCAGCTCTGCTCTTGTAACTGGGGATATTATTATGACTATAAGTAGGCAAGATAAAATTCATTACAGAACAGTTTTCTGGTGCACATTAGGTAAACAAACAAAACAAAGCTAATTAGCTGTTTTGTTTTGCCTTTTTTTNAAATCTCCTTTGTTGAAATATTGGATCTCCTGTTTTCTAGAGCTGCTCGTTGTTTCCTGTCTTGGTCATTATAATATTTGACAGCTGGATTTGTTCCTCCCATCCAAAGTATGCCGGCCCTGCTCCTGTTAGAGTGAGGGGTTCTCACTGTCAGGCAGCATCTTCACCCCGTGTTCTTCAGGTGCTCTGCCTAACAGCTATAAGGGGAAATGGAATGGTCAGTTTACCCAAGCCACCCATTCTTTGTAAACTGGCTAGAGAAGTCTCTCCATTTATTTTGACTCCGTAGGCCTCTGGTAGGCTGAGATACCACTTGGTTATGGTTATGGTGTCATCGGTTCTCAAAGCAGGTAGAGGTCTCCAGTGCCAGTGTGACCAGCATGATAGGTTGCTGCTAGAGGAGGGAGAGTCATGTTCCGGCTGTTTTCCCTTCTGCCTTCTTGGCCCCACTCCTCTCAAAGAGAGCCTTCGTCTTTGTCCTTTTGTTCATGCGTCTGTGTTTTCCCTGTGACACTGGCAGTGGCAATACTTTTTCGTCCAGAGAAAAGCTTGTCAGTGCTCCAAGAATGAATTTCCAAGTATCTGCTGGAGGGGAGGAGCAGGGGCTGTGGCAGACTGATGTAGTGTTGCACTTTGAGAGGACTGTCTACTGCAGTAATAAATGGAAGGAGGTATCAGCAAGAGCAGGCTGTGGACTGGTTCATACAGGGAAGTGGGGGCGCTGGTGGCTGGGTGGTACAGACAATGCAGACAGCACTGACACAGATGTAGTATGAAAACAGTTTTGTGTTGTTGTTTTGGAGAGACAGTTCCATGTAGCCTAGGCTGTGCTCAAACTCATACTATAGTAGTGGTTGACTTTGAACTTCTGAATCTCCTGCCTCTATCTTCCAAATGCTGGGAGTACAGGCATGTGCCCTCATTCCTGGTCAGTTTATGCAGTGCTGGGGATCAAACCCCGAGCTTCATGCATGCTAGTCAAGCACTCTTCCAACTGAGCCACATCTCCAGCCCTCTGATTGCCATAATTCATTTTTACATTTTTGTTACTGTTTTGTTGAATAGGATCTCACCTTGTTGACCAGGCTGACCCTGAATTTACCGGGAACCTCATATCTCTGTTTGTTAAGTGCTGGGATTAAAGGTGTGTCCAGCCTCAACTTACATATTTAACATCCAAAAAATGCTGTTATCCTCAACTGAGGGTACGGACTATTGAAGTGAAGAACCTGGGAGATGATAGAACCCAGCACTAAACCCATAGCTGTGGGGTTGTTCGTAAATAGAAGCTGCAGGGCAGCATTTCAGCTGAACTGAGGGTCTGTTGAATGCTCCAGAAGAAAGTCTCAGTCCTTCTGAGGCCCCTGGGCTTGGCCTGCAGGAGAAACCAGTGCCAGAACAAGGGTTATAGATGCCCATGCAGCTGCTCAAGGAAGCAACTTTGTCAGGGAGCAGCACCCTACAGGGAGGGGGCTTTAGGTTCACTAAATCTTCCTGTGAGCATTTGAGCTGTCAAATGAAGAGGCTGGCTGGGCCTGGGAGAAACAGCAGAGGACGGATCACCTATTGGGGATTTGCCAAGGAGGTCCCAAGGGGTAGTTGTAAGGGTAGATAACATGGCCAGAAGGCCTTTGTTTTGTTTTGGTTTTTTTTTTGTTTGTTTGTTTCTTGGTTTTTCAAGGCAGGGTTTCTCTGTAGTCCTGGCTGTCCTGGAACTCTCTCTGTAGACCAGGCTGGCCTGGAACTCACAGATCCACCCGCCCCCGCTTCCTCAGTGGTGGGTGCTGGGATTAAAGACATGTGCCACCACCCCCCAGCTGGCCAGATGGCTTTCGAAGCTTCGTTCAGCTATGGTATCTGAGGGTTTTAGAACCTTGGAAGTTCACTTCAATGGTATCAGACAGATGGTGTCAGCTAGTGAATTAGGTCCTAAAACCAAGCAGCCTACCAGTTTGGCTAAGAATATACTAAATTTTCAGTTCTTGGTCTCCTGGGAAAGTTGTGCAGTGTGTTTATAAAAGGGTGGCTCTGTGGCCAGCTTTTTCTAACTACCTCTGCCAGGAAGAGGTAAGAAGGGGTGGTGTGTGACTCCTATAAGCCCAGCGGGGAGTCTCAAAGGCACAGGACAACAGGAAGCAGCATCAGATCTCAGGAGCACTAGCACCTGTCACACCCCTGCCCTTCCTCCCTGAGAGCCCTGGCCCAGGACTCAAGATCAGTGTCTACCTACCTGGCTGCCCACAGGACCGCCCTTCTCTGCAAGCTTTCCTGCTCACAGACTGGTGCAGAACCCGCGTTTCACTCTTCTCCCTCACAAGGTTTTCCCCCATCTCTAAACGGCTTTCCAGGTTGTCTTGTATTTGAGACAGGGTCTTGCTGTGTAATCCAGGCTGGCCTTGCTTGACTCTTACCTTTCTGTTTCAGCCTCCCAAGTGCTGTGATTCCAGTCATGAGCGGCCATGCAGGGCTTTATTTTTTATTTCAAAAAAATGGCATGGTGGCACATGCCTATAATCCCAGAACTCAGAACACTGAGGCAGGAGGATCACAAATGCAAGGATAGCTTTGGCTACATAGAGAGGTTGTCGTGAAGCAAAACAAAACAAAATCCCCAAATTAGTAGATACACATAATGAGATATAATTTATCAGTCGAGAGAAAAGTACTAACAAGCCATAAAAAGACACGGTCCCTCAAATGCCATTACAACTCCATGACACTCTGGAAAAGGAAAAGCTGTGGAGACAGGAAAGAGATGAGTAGTTGCTGGAGATTGGCAAGGGGTAGGAATAGGTGGAACATTCTGTAGATGTAGCATAATGGATTCCTGCCAGTACACATTTCTCAACACATTGCTGAATGTACACAAACAGTGAGATCTAATGGAAGCGAAGGACTGTTAGTAATGGGGATGTGTGGACATGTTCATTACACCCA
>LZPO01089277.1:0-10835 GCA_001675575.1 Neotoma lepida
ATGATTGAAAGTTTTGCTGGCTATAGTAGTCTGTACTGGCATCTTTGGTCTTTTAGAGTCTGTAGAATATCTGTCCAGGCCCTGCTGACTTTTAGAGTCTCCAAGGAGATATCAGGTGTTATTTTAGTACTGCCTTTAAATGTTATGTGGTCTGTTTTCCTTTGAAGCTTTTAATATTCTTTGTTTGTTGTGTACATTTAGTGTTTGATAATCATGCACTGGGGAGACTTTCTTTTCAGCCTGTTTTGTGTTATGCATGCTTCTTCTACCTTAGTAGGCACATCCTTCTTTAAGTTAGGAAAATTTTCACCCATGATTTTGTTGAAAATATTTTCTGTGTCTCTTAGCTGCATTTCTTTTCCTTCCTCTATTCCTATTATTCTTAGATTTGGTCTTTTTATAGTGCCCCAGATTTCCTGGATGTTTTCTGCTGGGATTTTTTTTTAAGATTTAACATTTTTTTGACCAAAGTATGCATTTCCTGTCTTGTGTCTTCAATGACTGAGATTCTCTCTTCTATCTCTTGTATTCTGTTAGTGATGCTTGCCTCTGAGGTTCTGTTTGAGTTTCTAAATTTTTCATTTCAAGATTTCCCTCCGTTTGGCTTTCTTTTTGTATTGATTCAATTTCCACTTCAAGTCTCAAAACTTATTCATTTCCTTCAACTGTCTGTTTTTGTCTTCATAGATTTCTTTAAGGAATTTATTTGTTTCTTCTTTAAGGACTACTATCATATTCATATCACATTCATTTGATATTCATATCAAATTCATATAATAAAATATATATAATATAATATATAATATTATATAAAATATATATTATATAATATATATTATATCATAATTTTAAGATCTTTTTCTTATGTTTTGGCTATGTTCCAATTCTCAAGACTTACTGTAGTAGGGTTGTTGGTCTCTAGTAGAGAAATATTGCCCTGGCTATTATTGATTGTATTTTTTGACTGGCATCTGGGCGTCTGGGTTTGAGAAGCTTATAAATCTAAGTGCTGATAGTTGGTCTTGTGTTTGTTGGGTGGATGTTTGTTCTTGATTTCTGTTGCCTTGTCTGGTTCTTAGGAGAGCGTGGTGGCTGTGTGTTGCCTGGAAAGAAATTCTTCTGGGACACTAATAGGTGTGGCCACTGAAGATTCTGGGTAAAATGTGTACCTAGATATTGGAAGCTGACACTTAAAAAAAAATGGGTATAGGAAGTGTGGCTCAGGGGATTTAGTGTCCTTGTCTATCATACCTGAAGCCCTGTATTCAATTACCAGGGCTGAACAAAAAACAAAAGAAAAACTCTTCTATGTGTCCAGAGAGGTGACTCAGCAGGTAAAGAAACCTGCAGCAGAAGCCTGAGGACCTGAGTTTGATTCTTAGAATCCAGGAAAATGAAGGAGAAAACTGAATGCATAAAGCTGCCCTCTGACCTCCACACATGCACATTATGCCCACATGCATACACACAATTATAATGATAATGATAACAATAATAACATAGTTGTTTTATTTTTTTGAAATTATAATATAATTAAATTATTCCCCCTTCCTTTTCTTCCCTCCAACCCCTCATATGTGCCATGTTCCCTTGCTCTTTCACAAATTCATGGCCACCTTTTCTTTAATTCTTATAGATTGAGCAGGCTGTACTTATTATTTAGGAATAAAAACATTATTAAAAATACTTTTAAAATACTTGTACTTTGTGCTGCCCACTTCTCTGTGGGTCCAATAAGTTCTATAAAGAAATAATCTGAGGTATTAGAAAGTAAAGTATATTGAGATCTCATGGTAAGGAACTGAATTAAAATAGCACCTAGCTATAGCCTCTACTTTGCTTACTTCAGTCAACACTCTCCCCTACAGCTTGTTGCCATGGTTACAAAACCCAACCTGGCTAAGTTCTCATTTCCTATTGAGACAAATCATAGACCTCCCATAAAAAAATGTCTTTGAAATGGCAGAGGATTATTTTGGGGGAAGGGAACAGATCTATTTGGGCCAATAATGATTTTTGTGCTATGATGTAAAGACATTTCAACAAGGTAATTTTGAAGTAGATATAACATTCAAAAATAACATTTCAAAAATATATCATTTTTATTAAGGGACTAATAGTACACTATGCAGTCTATAGCTCAATATAGATGAGGGTAGGGGCATTTAAGTGCTAATTCCACAGATTAACTTTCTGTACACCAGTGAAGAGTTGCTCTCTAGTTGTTTGATGATAACCAAGGTTCTTCTCCATTTGCAGAAGGGACACCTTTGGGCTTTGGAATGGTATCAGACAGTATATATGCAAGAGTCCACGGCATAATATTTGGACCCCAAATTTCAATTATCTCTTGCAACTTCCACCCCAAACTTGGCACATGTATCTAAAATTGTATTTTTCATCTCTTTTCCTTTAGTTTGCTCTAACATAGCATAATGATTCTCCATTGTCTCTTATGGGGAAAATCCTTGACTTTTATTGGGCTTTGAGTTTCCATGTATTCTTCTCCCATCACATAATTTACTTTGCTCTAATAAGTTACTGAAATACTTTTTGGTTTTTGAACAGCCTCCTGACATTTTCTTCTTTATTCAGCCATAGCACTTTTTACATTTCACTTTAATAGGACAGCAAAAAAAAAATGCCAAGTTACACCAAGATAATTGCATCTTTCAATTTCTAAGTTCTGTGTTCCTCCTTGTGACAAAATGTTTTAAAGAAAACAAAAAAAGGAGGACAAAGGAAATAAGACAAAGATGATTCACAGCCAAGTGGATCACAGAGATTATGAAACTGTTCACAAAATTTGTTCTACAAATGTCCCCTAACAGAAAGCAGGTGCACCTTTAGCAGATTGGCTATACTCCGCATATCCTCTTGAACATTCTGGACTATACATGCTGTCCCCACATCTATCAGTAGCATCCCTGTACCCTCTAAAGTGACTAGGTTTCTTCACCAAGATATAACAAATTTGTTCATGTCCAGTTCAAATTGTACATTGTAATATGTACAGTATATTTGAAATGCAAGATTATTTCTAGTCTCCAAGAGGGCTAGCATTCAGACAACATCCAAGCTTAAAGACATTCATTGAAGAAATATATATAAAGCAGAGGACACTGGAAATCATCACCTCCCAGTATGCAAAGGATACCAGCAGACAGAATTTGGGAAACAAAAGCAAAGAAGAAAGCATAGCATTTCCTTTTAGAAGGACATGCTTCCGTGAAAGAGCAGCTAAATAAGAAGGTTGGGGACTTAGGTATCAACAATGGACACAGTGAAGCAGAAAGGGGAAGGACTTCAGAACCGGATCCATCTGGTTGAAACCCACTCCTGCTAACTTTTAGTTATGATACAGTATCCCTACATTTATGTTCATCACATATAAAATCTAAGTAATATAACTGATACAAAAACATGGACCTTTGAGTTTGAATGTGGGTTCACTGACAGGATATTTGTTTCATATGCACAATCCCTGTGTTCAATTCTTAGCACCACATATAACTTGGCATAGCAACATAGCCTGTAATCTTAAGCTAAAGAGTGGAGACCATAAGGATCGGGAGTCCAAGGTTATCCTTGATTACACTGCAAAATTGAGACCTTTCTGGGATACATGAGCATCATTCTCAAACAAACAACTTAGACCTTTAAGGGTTATAGTGAATAAATATGAAGCATAATGACTTCAACAAAATAGTAATGATACCTTCCATATTTGACTAGTTATTTTATGTAAAAGAAACTACAATTATTACATAATATAAATTAACTTAATCTTTATGAGAACATTAAGAAGACATTTAACTATTGTTACCATTTCACAGATTATGATCTTGAGTTTAAAAATTTCTCAGGCAATGAAGCTGACAGAACTGTATTTGATCCCAATAGTCTGATTTCTGAGTTGTTGTGTTTAATACCCATAACAAGATATTTAGTCACTACTTTTACAGCTATTCCCCCAGTAAACAAACACAATTGTTATTAAGATAGCAAGCAAAACCAATAAATTATAATATAATGAAAATAGTTTACAAGTTGTAATTCTTTTTTTTGTTGTTTGCTTGTTTTTGTTTTTTTGAGACTGGGTTTCTCTGTGTAGCTTTGGCACGCCTTTCCTGGAACTCACTTGATAGCCCAGGCTGGCCTTAAACTCACAGAGATCTGCCTGCCTCTGCCTCCCAAGTGCTGGGATTACCACCACCCGGCTTCTTATAACTACCCTTTAAAGACATGTACCTATAAAAGTGTAAGTCTGATTTCCACAAGCCTTGGAAACATCCATACATATCACTCATATTAGACTTTTCATTGCTTTGGGTGGTATGGCCATTTCAGCACATGTTGCTAGCATAGAACACCTTCAAAGTTCAGTAGCAGGAAGTGGTAATTTGATATAGGTTTATATTAATGGGTGAGAGTACTATTTAATACTATGACAATATTTTATTATCATTAAATGTTACAAATACACTTTTCCCCTGGATGATCGTCTATTGATGCTATATGTATAACACTTGCTACATGGGCATGTTGTCAGTCTTTCTACTGGATTTTGTGAGACATCTTCCATATGGTCCCTCAGCAGGGTCCCATCCTTGCCCTCCAAAGTTGCGGAGTCTGAATTGATCACAATTTATGTACTGCCTCTCTATGCTGCTTTCTTGCTTTAAAATTCAAGAGTAAAGCTGTCTTCATGATGTCTAAATTTTACCAAGTCATAAAGCATTGATTTATTTTCTCCAGATCATATCCCAAGATAATCCAGCAAACCACATAACAGTTACCATTCATTTTCACTTGCAACTTCAATGTCTGTCAACACTTAGTTAATTTTGCCATTATTTCTCTGATTTCTTTTTCTTCTACTCTATTTCTCTTTCCCTTTTCTACCAAATACAGAATCATCTTTATCTCAAACAAAAGCTTCTATGAGCTTAGGAATTTGCAAAGTATTTTCCTATTACTTGGAACCCTGTCTCATGAAGTGTGTATCCCATAAGCTCTCTGGTCCACAGAATGAACCATACCAGTTTTTGTGTTTTGTATTATTTTGCTTTTATTCCATATCATATACATCACCACAACTAGCCTGACAGACACCAACTGAGGAGAAAACGTTCTCTTACTGGCTAAACTAAGGTTTATTCTCACACACTGTTTGGGTCAGTGTGAGACACAATCTTAGTTATTAATAAATTAACACAAATGGATTATGCAGGAGAAAATTGATCTAATAAGTTAATATTCAAGTTATATAAATTAACTGTCATCTACCTCCTTGTTTTTCCAACATATCATATTCAGAGTTTGTCAGATATATACCTCAACTACATAAAATTTGGTGAAAAAGATATAATACTGAAAATTTAATACAGATATTTTTTCATTTAATGTGCTAATAAAAACTAAATAGTGGAGTATCACTCACTTGACCCAAGATGGTCTGGTTATGCTGAAATTTATTTTTTCTTACTAGACTGTTATTGCTTGTGCTTTTCTTCTTATTGAACAGTGGCATCTGAGAAATCATCATCTCCCATGGAACATCAGCAAATACATATGTATCTTGAATTTCTGTAAATCTTCTAATCATACATGAAAGGCCAGACATTATAGATTTACCATCTGCCTGAAATGTGACTTTTTTCAACATCTCTGGTCACTTACTGAATTGTACTTATAAGGTATTTATTGTGTATCTTTAATTGCAAAAGATTGCACTACATTGTGGGGATACCAACAACATGTAAGAGATAGTTCCTGATCAAAGGACCAAAATCTAATAAATAAATTTAAAAGCGAGAGGTATAGACTAAATATGAAGAATTCATTTTCTAATAGCTAAATGTTTGAAAACAATTAAAGAAAATAACTTTCATAAGGAGATGGATATGGGTAAAAATTATTCCAGTATAAAATATCTCTAGTGTACTTCAATATTAGGACACTTCCGTATACAACGTATCATAGTGAATTGGAATATGAATTTTTCAGAAATGTAGCTTACATTAGAGTCCCAGCTAGTTTTCTTATTCCCCAAGGGAGCTCAAACAAATTACATGTAAAATAGAAGAAATATACCCATGCATCACAGCCACTATGAAGATCGAGTAAAATGATAACAAAAAGAAGCTTTACTTGTTGGTACATAGTGAGCAGTCAGTAATGTTGGATATTTTTCAAGCTGCCACAGGGTGAGCGGGGAAAACTATTCTAGGATGTCATCTGTTGTTTAAATTAAAACAGAGAATATGACGTGACAAATGCCCACCATGAGGCTCAAATGCACCCACACAACTAGCATTTTGTTCATCTTTGGAGAAGTTTATTTAAACTGCTGTTCTTCTCCTTCATAGAGACACTAAACAAGACTACCAAGTGCTCTGAGGATAACTCTCTTCCTCTTATATAGTTTCATGTTTCCAAAGAAAAAAGAAAAAAAAACAGAATCTCACAAGGATCTATTAATACCAACTGGAGAAAGATAGTCCAAGAGTTTTGAATTCGTAAGTGGAGGATGATTTCTGTCAACAAGTAGCTACTGGTCCATGAGGGTATCTGGACCACATAAAAGAATCTAGTCATTTCTTCTTATTTTATCTCACTTGGAAGTACTAGATACAGATCACAATGTATTAAACAGCACTCATACATGAAACATTCACCAAGTATTGACTGAGAACTAAGTACCAAAGTCTGGCTGATGAAGAGTAGTTCTTCTATCCATTATAATCATGAATATGAAGAGAGAGACAGACAGAGAGAGACAGACAGACAGAGACAGAGACAAAGACAGTGACAGAGATTGATTTAATGGAGTTACCCTGCAACAGAGGGAAAATAACCCAACTAGATCACTGTGCTAGGAGATAAAAACCACAGTACCAGAAATGGGTTACCTTTTTAGAAGTTGTTGGCCAATGGCCATGCATAGTCCACCAAACATTACACACTATTGCCAATGCTTGTGATTACTTTCCAAAACTTGATATTAAGACTATTTCTGAAAACACCACATACTTGAGTCAGAACATGGAAAAATCAAGCTGATATTCACCTGGAATCTTCACCCTTATTGGCTAACCTTCACAGTGCTAGAAGGGTCTATGCAGCTTACCAGAGGAGAAAATAATGATCATTTTTAACCAACTGTGAATCCTGAAAACTATGGCTGGCTGGACAAGATATGCCCTGGTTGCAAGGGTTGTGTATGTTATGAAAAAAAAAATTCTTTTTGACTTCAGAAATCAGTTGATGGGGAAATGTCACTAAACTAAAATAATGCTAAGAATGACTATCATTTATCTATTGCTAGCTATAATCTCTTGGCTATCACCAGCATTTTATATAAAGCTTAACTGTCATTCTATACAGCATCCCCATTAAAAAGTTCTGGTACATTCATTTTAACAGATTATGAGGCTGAGGTAAAATATTAACTAATTTGAATAATGATATACATAGCAAGTTGGGCACTGAGCTATTATATCTCTGAATCAAAAACTTGGTTAAATGAGAAATTTTCAGAATAAAAAGAAAGCAATGACTTTAAGACAGAAGGAATTCCGAAGATAACATAAAAGATAGAAGAATATTAAATCCAAATATTGGTGTGGACAGAGCTAAGAAAGCAAAATAATCTGAAAGAGCAGCAGAGACCAGCCAGTCAAGAATTTAGTAATCTAGAGAAAGCATTCTTGTGCTCTATCCCAAGGGCTAGGGTAAGTCAGTGAAGGATTTAACTACTTCCCAGAACCAAACGACAGTGTAGAAACAATACTCTGTCTGGTGAATAAGGAAGAGTAGAGCAATAGACCATGGAATCTAGAAAGCCAATGAATATTCTTTGGTGCTGATTTTATGAAGAGATGATGATGTATTATACTAGGAGACAGTATGTCAAGGATAGTTATTTTAGATATTTGAGTCAACTGTAGCTTGAGACTAATTAAATAGGAAAACTGAATTATAAAGTAGTAATTTAAAAATTAAAATTATATTAAATTATATTAAATATTAAATTAATTAAAAATTAAATTATATTTAAAAATTAAATTATAAAGTAGAATTATAAAGTATCATATGTTTCTGAACCTAAATGTCAGGTTCAATGATTTTTAGCTTCCAGAAAAAGGAAAGCCAAAGAAAAGATAGATGTAAAGAGAAACATTTTGTTATCTAACCGTAGAATTTTCAGTGCAACACTCTAAAATAGTTTTAAATGATGTTTTTCATAAATACTATACTCTGAAGAGTTCAAAACCTTTATATGGTACTGACATAAAGAATCTTCACATTTACATTCCTTTTGTAAACAGAATGTGTTATTTCAGGAACTAAACTCTACGTTACCATACGTGTAGAGTATGTAGATATGTTAAGACATGTTGAAGTATTGAAGAAGAAAGTAGATTAAAAGTGATGTTTGTATACTGGACCTGATTTCAATGCTGGGAAAATAGGTATTCTGAGTGTTAATTGGAAGATTGAAGCATCAGAACTAGCAACAAATTTCTTTCTGAACCAATTTAAAGTTTATATTAGTTTGCTAAAGTTTATATTAGTTTATACGACATTACAGGTCGTATAAACAAGAGAAATATCCTTTATTGAAACGCCAAACATTAACAGTCCAAGATAAGGATATCAAGAGAGTTGACCGGATCTTTTAAGGGCTCTGAGGGATGGATTACTTTGAAATCTGTTTCTGTCTTCTAGGTTACTCACTCTAGTCACACCTGTAACCAGATCTTTGTTTCTTACAAGGGATACAATTTGGAAAGGAAGAGGTCAAAGTATCACTATTTGCTGGTCATATTATAGCATACATAAGCAACTCCAAAAGTTCTACCAGGGAACTCCTACAGCTGATAAACACCTTTAGACAAGTGGCTGAATACAAGATTAACTAAAAAAAAATCAGTAGCCCTCCTATATACAAATGATAAGTGGGCTGAGAAACAAATCAGGAAAACTTTGACTTTTTCTTTTACAAATTTTATCCCTTTGATCTCCTTTAGTTGTCTTATCACTCTAGCTAGAACTTCAATACTCAACTTCATATCGAAAAACAAAAACCCAGGATAGCTAAAAACAACCCCATATAATAAGAGAACTTCCAGAAGTATTGCCATCCCTGAATTCAAGCTCTACTACTGAGCTATAGTAACATAAACCACATGGTATTGGCATAAAAACAGACAGGTTTGGATCAAGGGAAACAAATTGAAAATTCAGACATAAAGCCATACATCTATGGACACCTGATTTTCAACAAAGAAGATAAAATTACACAATGGAAAAAAGAAAGCATCTTCAACAAATGGTGCTGGTCTACCCGGATGTTGGCATGTAAAAGAATGCAAATAAATCCATATCTTTTACCCTGCACAAAAATTAAGTCCAAGTGGATCAAAGACCTCAACATAAAACCAGATATACTGAACCTGATACAAGAGAAAGTGGGAAATAGCCTAGAAAGTGTTGGCACAGGAGACAGTTTCCTGAATAGAACACCAATAGCATAGGCACTAAGATCAACAAATAATAAATGGGACCTCATGAAACTGAAAAGCTTCTGTAATGCAAAGGACACCATCAATAGGACAAAATGGCAGCCTACAGAATGGGAAAAGATTTTAATCAACTCCACAGCTAACAGAGGGCTGATTTCCAAAATAGATAAAGAACTCAATAAATTGGACATCAACAAATGAATCAATCCAATTTAAAAATTGGGGTACAGATCTAAACAGAATTCCCAACAGAAGAATCTCAACTGACTGCGAAACACTTAAAAATGTTCAACATCCTTAGCCATCAGAGAAATGCAAATCAAATGGACTCTGAGATGCCATCTTACACCTGTCAGAATGGCTGAGATCAAAAACACAAGTGACAGCTCATGCTGGAGAGGATGTGGAGCAAACAACTTGACATGCCATGTTTTCTTGATTTCCATGGGAGACCTGCTCTTTTCTGAATAGAAATGGAGGAGTGAATGGGGGTGGGCACAGGGAAGGTGGGGGGGCTGACTGGGAGGAAAAGAGGGAGGGGAAACTGTCATCAGGAAGTAAAATAAATAAATAAATAAATAAATAAATAAATAAATAAATATTTTAAAAGATCATGTCATTCTTTGAACAATAAGAGAATATATACAATGTCTCAGAGACATGGTTGACATCAAAAGCTATGACATCATCCATTTCCCTTTAATTATCCTGACCCTAGTTCAGACCCTTGTTGCACTCTTATTAATAGGAATAGCCTAATGGGCTTTAGAATATAATACTAATATCTATTTTCAACTGAACATACATATATGAATAATACATTTATTAAAGTGGGATGATGTGTTGCTATCAGCCTCACTGTTGTACCATGTTCAATCTAGACTGAAGATCTGAGTTTTCCAGACTTCCATCTCCAGGCCAATTTTCTGTCCTCTTGACATATTTTAACCTTTCCTCAATTATGGGCATGTAAGCCTAATCATTTCCTTTCTATTATCTGTGATTTCCTGCTCCTGTGGATCTTCTGGGAAGCTATTCTTACCATTTCCTCATCACCCATCCCATTCTCTGAATTCTTATGAAACTGATCCTCTAATGAAGGCTGGGTGTATTTGATTTGACAAATGGTCCATTAATTGTAAATTGTAGCCTTTGTAAAGTGTTATTTTAGATGGTGTTTACCCCATGCTCTGCCCCTACAGTGTGTGTGTATGTGTGTGTGTGTGTGTGTGTGTGTGTGTGTGTGTGTGTGTGTGTGCTTCATATCTCCCAAGATTTATGGTGAGCTCTGAAGAGAGTCATTTA
>LZPO01089278.1:0-10824 GCA_001675575.1 Neotoma lepida
ACAAAATCTATGTTCATGAGAGACACAGAAATTAGAACTTTTGTACTAAGTATTTAAATTTAAAGCATTTATTGTTTTATTTTATGAGTATGACTGTTTTGTCTACATATATGTCTGTGTACCGTATGTATGACTGGTACCCATGGAGAACAGAAGAGGGTGTTGGATCCCCTAGAACTAAAGTTAAAAATAGTTGTTGAGCCACTACATGGTTCTGGGAACTGAACCCACCTCCCCTGGGAGCAGCCAGTGTTCTTAACATCTCTTCAGCCCCTTTTCTATGTTTGCTATGGCCATTTTGAATTGGCCCCATTCATTTCTGGGTGGATGCAAACATTCCTGACTGTTCTCTTCTAGCCTCAGTCTCATCATTTTGTTGATTCTCTCTTCCTACTAACACCATTGTGCTTAATTGCTTTAATATTATTGTTACCCTTATAGTTTCAACTTTTAAAATTCAATAAAAAAGTTTCCCAGAGCTACAGTGCTCTCTGATCCTATAAATTTTCTCATCTTATATGTCATTGCTTATACTAATACTGTACAGTATAACATTTTGCAAAGTTGGGAATGTTCTCCATTTGCCTATTAGGTTATTGACTGCTGAGTGCTTAGATCGGGATTCTGACTAGGGGACTGCTACAGCTCTGTGACTTTTGATGCAATAGACACTACTTACCTAATAACACTACTCAGATTTATCCTGTCCCCCAAAATATACAGAATTTTCTCCTTTCTTAATTTATTTTTTGGTAATAATAATAACAAAAATAAATAATAACAATAAATAATAATATTGTGTGTATGTGTGCTCTTTCCAGTGGCTACATCCTAAAATGTGAGTGATTGTCTTTCCCCAAGTAACTATCAACTGCAACTATCTCCTCAGTAAGAAGTGAGGTGTGGATCTCATCCATCCCATCTATGTNGGAATTTTGGATGGCTTGATCCTGTACAGATAACCACAGCTGTTGTTGAGTTCATGAATGTGATGACCATATTATGTCTAGAGGACAGCATTTCATAAAATTCTTGTCTATCATCTGGCTTTAACATTCTTTCTGCCTCCTCTTCTGTGATGTTCCCTGAGTCTTGGTGGTGGTGAGGTTAATATAGTTGTCACATTTAGGAATGAGCATGCTGTCTTTTATCCTCAGTAATTTGACCAGTTAAGTGTCTGCCTACTGACTGTTGTCCAATACAAGAAGAATCTTTTCTAATAAAGATTGAGAACATCCCAGGTCTATGTGTATAAACATAAATATTTAGAAAACACTTTGACAACATTGATACTTAGCAAAATATGAATAGCAGGCTCTATCTTTGGGATCATAGTGTTTCCAGCCATGGGCTTTTGACAAAGATTAAGGTACCAGTCATGAATTCTAGCCTGTTGAATACTCCTCAAATTCAATCAAAAAGTGTTTAGTTACTCATGATGGTCATGCCACTATAGCACTATTGGGCACATTTGGCCTGGCAGATTGTGATTGTAGCATGCAGGGTACAGCATTGGATAAGACTACTGATTTGTTTTCTCTTCTAGCATCCTATATAGCATCTTCCAGCAGTATGAAAGCTAGCCAGCAGGAAGAAAGATTCCTGGCTAGTGTGAGATTCTCTATGCAATGAAGCCAAAGTATGCAATGCCTTCTGCAATAGAATCTTACCAGTAATTATCATGGGCAAACAAGGTCAATGACAATATGTATTGTTTAGGAGACCTTTGGGAATTATCTGACCAATAACTCATAAAGAGGTTTTCCACATCTGGCAAAGATTTTCATGTAATAACCCCTATGTTGTGGGAACAACATGAATTTTTGATCTCATCATATTTGTATGGCTCCACAGCCAATCTCCTTCTTGCTAGAAACTTGTGAATTATAGGACCTTAATACAGCTTTGCTTGGAAGCTGGCAACATGCCCATGATNTTAGTGTTTTGTGGGTCTTTCCTCTATTCAGGATGAAGACTAAGACTCTCCATGGAGTAGAAAGTTCACATTTGGTGTGCAATATCTCTTTTCCCAAAACAACCTATATAATAAAAGTAGAGAGGCAGACTATAATACCCATAAGCTTTCTAGAAAGCTCTTATTACCACAGATAGATCTTTTTATGTAATATCATTGAGTTAGGCAGAAAACCTTTAGAAGTATTTATATTTACAGAGTATTTATCTTGAATCTTGCACTGTACTTTAAAAAATGAAATCAAACATTTCAGACATTAGAGAAATTACTCTTTTTTATTGTCATTTACACTAATCCCTGGGTACTATAAACCACTGCTATTGACCAGAGGAGATTACCAAGACTTACAATTCCCCCCACCTTTAAATAGCTACTAAGCATAAAATGGGAAAATCCAGAAACTTCTTATACAAAGAGACACAATTTCAATGACCTTTACCCAGTGAACTCTTGTTTTGACTTCTTGGATAGTTTTCTATCTCAATTATTTCAACATTAAGTCCCAGATCACGGTCCCTCTTTTTTTTTAACCTAAGGCCTCCTGAATGCAAAACAAGTGTTCTACCAGTGAGCTCTACCCCAAGGCCTGCAGTTCACTCTCAGTTAACATATAATGGACTGTTTGGNCTGAAGAATGGAGAACCTGTCAAAAAAGATGTAAAGTAAAATTAATGTAAACTTAGTATTTGTGGTTTCTTGATTCACTATTTTGTGATGGTTTTAATGCTGCAAAATACTCATTTGTATTCCTGGAAACTGGTCTTCATTAGACTTGTATCTCATCAAACATGGATTTTTTTTTAAAGCAGTGTTCACTTACATTAATTGCTTTAGAATTTTTCTCTGTGGGCTTCATAATAGCAAAGACCAGAATAGCTTGTGGTGATTTTTGCAAAAAAAAAAAAATATTTTTCTAAGAGCTTTCACTTCAAAATGCTTTCCAGTAAATGTACTCCTGTGATCCATTCTTATAATTTATTATAAAATGCTGGAAACAGCAGTCTTTCTTTGTTCAGCTTTGACTAAGAGAACCTGGGTTTGCCTAAACTTCATTTTTGGCTGAAAAAGTGTTGGTTAGAAACCTCACTCCTGGCTTCAACAACGAAATCTGTAATGTATCCCAGTACCATGTCCTGGGTGTTTTTTAGAAAACCCAAGCTAGCACACCTTCATGAGCTTTTAAATTGATCAAACATCTCCCATCCATCTATTTGGGCTGTTCTGTGTTTAGAGTCTGTTACACGTTAATATCAGAGTATCATGAATGCTCATTCACATACTCCTAAATCACTGATAGTGACTCAAGAATGCATGGCAGAAGGCAATAAAGGATATACATTTTTATTTTTTTTATTAAAAAGATATTCCACTCCTTTTACATACCAACCTCAGATCCCCCTCTCTCCCGCAACCAGCTCCCCCCACCCCCGTTCCATCTCCTCCAAGATAGTCTCCCATAGAAAGTCTTCGGAGCCTGGCACTCTCAGCTGAGGCAGGACAAAACCCTCCTTCCTCCCTGGGCCAAGACTGCCCCAGGTGTCCCACCATAGGCACTAGGCTCCAAAAAGTCAGCCCCTGTACCAGGGACAGATCCCGATCCCACTGCCTGGGACCCTCCAACACTTCAAGCCAAACAACTGTCTCAAGCTTCCAGAGGGCCCAGTCCAGCACCAAGGGAGAGGGGACTCCACAGTTATTGGTCCACAATTCATGCATTTCCACCAGCCTGGCTGGCTTCATGATCTCAATGTCCCTTGTTCATAGAATCTCTCCTCTCTCTTATCAGACTGCAACCCACAGCTACAGGGAGGAACCAAGGAGGGACACATGATAGCCCAGCGAGGGAGAAATGGATGAGATCTACATGGGCTGACTAGGAGTGAGGGGGAGGAAATGGGGGGCAAGGGATGGAGGATGAAAGTGTAAGGGAGCAGGAGGTTCGAGCTGGGACAGGGACAGAGAGAGAGCAAGGAAGGAGATAACATGATAAATGGGGAAATCATGGGAATAGGGAGAAACAGAGTGCTAGGGAAGTCCCGGAGAGTCCACAGGGATGAACCCACCTTAGACCTCTGGAAATAATTGATAGGGTGCCTGAACTGGCCTACTCCGGTGATCACATGGATGAATACCCTAACGGCCACCATGGAGCCCTCATCCAGTGACTGATGGAGACAGATGTAGAGATCCATGGCTGGGCACCAGGTGAAGCTCCAGGAGCCCAATCGATGGGAGACAGGGGGCCTTTTATGAGCAAGGGACTACGAGATCATGATGGGAGGGTGTACAGAGATGGCCAGCCAAACTAGTGGAGAGGCATGAACTATGGACCCATAGCTGAGAAGCCCCCATGGGCCCTCATCCAGAGACAGATGGAAGCAGATGCAGAGATTCACAGCCAGGCACCAGGCAGAGCTCCAGGAGTTCAACTGATAAGGGTATACATTTTTATAAGACTGTCAAAGTTATATCCGTAGGGAGCACTATCATTCATTCATTGACATTCTCTGCTCTTTTGCAATGTCTTTTGGTTACAACATGGAGGAAATGCAGTGATAAACCACACACTTCTATTACTTACTTTTTCTTCTTTGGATAATAAGACTAGAAGGAAATTGGCTGTAAAAAGAAAATTTATATTTATATTGAAAATATAAATTTTTTAAAAAGTTTTATAAAAAGTTTCAGAAAGTGTTCCTTCTGATTGTTTCCCTTTAGTCACACCAAAAACTTTACCTTGATCATAACTGTTGCCTGGCATTTGCTCTCTGCGTGTCTGCTGTTTCCCATCTCTTTATCAGAAGACATGGTGGNCAGAGGGGTGATAACACAGTCATAACCAAGCCAGTGGTGACCAAAACAAGAAGATCAATATTCTTTTAATAATCATGACAATTCTTGATTATGTTGAGGAAATTTTTCATAAAACCTAGATACAGAGTTCTGGAGTCATCTTCCCTTTCTTCTTTTCCCTCTCTCTTCATACTGTACTTTATTTCTTTTTCGTTATTATTATAGCTTGACTCCTTCAAAATATTTGTCAAATGCCTAGTACATTTTAAGACAATTTTGCATTTTTAGTCATTTGAATTTTGTGGGGAACAAGATTATACTTTACACTGTCTTCATTCTCTTTATTTATCATGGTAAAACTCTGTGTTCTTCTTCANTGGTTTTTATTTATCTCACTATCAGTATTATTTTAATATTATCCAAGCATAAATGTACATATNGTTTGAAGGAGTGCCAAGATTATTTAATTGAAGTGTTGATGATCACTTTTGCATTCCTTTGTTGAGTCAATCAATATGAATTGGACTGCAGCTAGATGGGAAGGTTAGATGAAAATCTAGTTTTACCAAACTTCAGCTACTTTTTTGGCACCCAAAGACAGATGTGTATGTCAACATTTATACATTCTAAGTCATATGCAAGGCTGACTGGTAACCATCCCCAGATTTAACTTGTCCCTACCCACCTACAGGACCGAGGTTAAAGGTACATGTTGCTCCAGAACTAACATTTTACATGGGAGCTGGGAACTCATGTCCTCATGCTAGCAGGGCAAAAATTTTGCCTTCTNCCTCTCCCACCACTTAGAGCCTTAGCTGAATGCCTAGAAAATTGAGGAGAAAGGCATGTGCTGGAGCAGAAATACACCCACTTTGAACAGGAGAGATTAGTAAAAAACATGTGGGCCTACACCATTTGATTGTTATGGCCAAACTTTCTGCACAGCTTAAGAGGATTATGTAGCATAACTCATTTACGAGTATTGAAATAAAAACTGTATCTGTAGTACATCTCGTTAAGATGATATTAATAAACTGGTTATAAATGCTAGTTTTCTTGGTATGTTACAGGGATAACTTTTAACTATAAGATTTCTTCCAGGGAAAGTTTGAAAGAGGAAATAAAGCCTTAATAGAAATTCAGCTACCACTTACTATATGCTATAATTTGTAACTTAATCAAATGTATGCAGTATTCTAATATGGCTCTGACACAGGAGCTTCATGTGCAAAAAATGAATGGGACAGTCTTTCTTAAAGCACAGAACACATAGCGTTGTTACAGTCTGGTAAGTGATAACAGAGGAGGGAATGATGGGATGTGTTCTAAGTTTGTTGTGACAGGTTTTCTGAAAATTTAAACTTCTATGGTAGACATGCTCATCCACAATCCCACTTAAATTAGAATTAAGATAGAGACCGGGCAGTCTTCACTCAGATCTACCCTATCTAATGATGTTCAGTTCTGTTTTCTGCTTATTTTGAGAAAATGTAATCATCTTGAAGGCCCACCCATGAAATCTCTTTGGATTGTTAAGTAAAACTAATGCATTTTTTGTCATTATAACATTTTGTTCATATTACTAATTACTTCACTTACCACATTTTATTTTGATTTTTTTCATTGAAAAGTTATAGGTAGACTCCTTGAAGTATGTTAACAATGGTAAATAACACAGTTTTGATCGTTAATTAACAATTTATAGTAGTTTCCCAATACACTTGCTCTGATTTCACAAATGAAAAGTTATGCATTGATTTGAAAATATCCAAATCAAAAATTTGGAATCACCAAACTGGTGTTTCAAAAGTTCAAATTTAGCCTAACTTTGGGGTTGGGCTGATTGTTAAAATCCTGGCCTATTTGTTCATTATTTTAGACTGAATGAACATGGAAGAGAATCTCAAAGAAGGTGAGAAATTTGCTCAAGGCCATGCAAGAAACACATGGTAAGACTTGAAGATATAATCCAGACTTTGTGAGTTAAGACTCAGGGTCTTTCTTTTTTTGTATGCATATGCAAGTATGCGTGTATGTGTGCATGCATATAGAGGACAGAAGTAGACATCAGATGCTTTCCTCTTTAACTCTCTTTCTTATATATATTGTGTCAGTGTGTCTCACTGCACAGACAACTTGCTAATTTGGCTGTTCTAACTAACCAGCTTGCTCCGGGGATCCCCCATCTCCATCTCCCACATGTTACTGTTACAGTTAGGGTTCCATTCCTGATNAAAATTTACATGGGCTCTCAGGATCCCATCTCTAGTCCTTATGCTTACATGGCAAGTGCTTTTAATCACTGAGCCATCTCCCCAGCCCCAAATTTTGTATTTATAAAAGTTTTTAATAGATAAATTACCATCAGCATTATTTCAAGAAAAATATACATGGCTATTGGGTATATATATATATATATATATATATATATATATATACATACACATTTCTAGTTCCTTCTTGTTATCTATCAGTAATACAGCAGCTGATTTTATAGATTAGTTCCCTTCTCTGTGATGCTATTTCTTTCTCTTCAAGGCTATTTCCAACTTTAGAAAGTGTCAGGCACATCTAGAAAAGCTTTGTCTTGTTTGAGATGACTCTGAATCAGTTAATTACTTCATTTTATAGGGAAATATCAAGCTAATATACTTGTAATAAAAATGAACTAGGACCTCTCAGCTCCCAGCAGTTGCACTAAAGCTTCACATTGCCTAATGTGAGCAGGGACCTGAGCCTGCCACCATGTGGGAGGAGAATGAAGTCACGTAAAAAGTCAAAAAGTAGCTTCCCAAGCAGCCAAAAACAGACCTCTGGCTCAGCCCCCTCACATTTTTAAAATTAAATGTTCAGCAGAACTTGAAACATTAGTAGATTAACATGTCAATACATTTTCCACATCACTGCATAAAGGTAAGCTCCAAGAATAAAATGTACTGTTTAAGCACTTTTAAAAGAGATATAAAAATTATAGGTAAAAGCAGAGGATGGCATAACTCTAAAATGAGCTATTTTGAAGCTGAGGTTTAGTTACTCACAGAGTCCAGATCTGAGCTCTAGCAAATTCCTTGACACCAGTATTACAGATTAGAGTGGACTCCCCCTAAATTCATGGTTGAAGTTGTAAGCCTTAGAACCCTAGGCTGTAATTGTATTTATAGCTGAGAGCTAAAATAGAGTTAAAGTGGGTCCTCAGAGGGGGCTTATGAGAACATTCCCTCAAGAAGAGGGAAAATGCTGTGGAGTTACAGAGACAAGATGATTAACTCAAAGCAGGAAGAGGGGGCACACTCAGAAGGAGCCAGTATTGATCTTGGGCTTGAACCTTTCAACTGTGAGAAAGTGAACCTTTGAGCTAATCACCATGTAAGCATTTGGTTGTGGCAGGCTAGTGCAATCATTAAGGCCCTGATGAGTTTGATGACATTTGATCTTATTCTTCTGTGTAATTACCCTATCTCCAATTACAATGACATTCTAGAGTTCTAACTGCTAGAGCATGAACCTATGAATTTCGGGTAACATCAGTATCAAGAGATTTGTTAGAGCTTAGATCTAGAATCCACAAATAAAACCTGAAGTCCAAAAGAAGAGCATCTTTATAGAATTATACTATGAAGCTTTCATGCCAAGAGCTTTTGTCAGGTCTTACATTTCCAGTAAAGTGATGACACACTGTCATTAGCAACAGGGAACGAGACTTGGTAAATAAAACCACCACTTTCATTTTCAGAAGCATACTTCTTTCATGAGTATGCGGAAGGATAGGCTATAAGCATCAGCAATTTGCTTTATGTTGGGCAGTGTGAAAGTGGACACTGAGGAGTCACAATTGGCTTAAATACTGAGAATCCTAGGAAATCATACTTCACATGTAATGTTTCATTAGTACAACAGGCTAATAATGTATTAGAAGATTGTACTGTGACACAGTGAGCTGACACTCATGAAAATAAGGTCATATAATATCTGTATAAGTAATATAGATATGGGTCACTATTTTACTTGGCTCTTTCCTTTTATTGAAGGTAAAATGGCAGAATGTGGAGCCCAGCTCACCTTCCACATACAATCAAGCATTAGTAGGGCTTATCCTTAACTTTTTCTAGGGGTGGGGGGTGATTTTTAAAATAAGGCTTAAGAAAGTGGAAGTTNCTTAGAAAAGATGAGAGAGTAGGGTGACAGTTGTTTTTGGATGTGCTAGGCCTCTCAGCATTATGCCATCAAATGATCCCACAACTGGTATTTCTGTATGGACTTAAGATTTCTTCATGATATGAAATAGCTCTTTAAAGCATGGAAAGAATCTAAGGGCTTGGACATTAGTATCATGATGAGCTGTTCCTTGGTGCTATATCATAAGAAAACTCTAAAAGCAATTGGATTTTGTAGTCACATTTCCCCCTCTGCTCTGTCACCTCATTTCAAAAAATTTTAAAGTAATGTAAGTTCATTGAAAAATCTTTTAAAATCCAGAAAGGCCAAAATAAATTTTGTTTTCCTTTATGAAGTATGGCACTCAAAATCTTACTACTGACTGCTAGTATGTCTTTTCTTTATATTTCTCAGAATATCTTTACTAAATTGTAAACCCCAACCAGGTCAGAGTTTCAGCAATCTCAGCACTAATATTAGGCTGTAGCTGGATAATTACTTGTGGGGTGTCCCTATGCATTCTGGAAGCTTTTAAAGGAGCCCTTAGTCTCTACCTACAAGACACTTAGTCCTAAGTTAGAACCATCAAAAATTGTTTCATGTTGCTAAATAATGAGAATTCAACNACAGTTGACAATCACAGACCTAGGTTGATAGAAAGATGCTTTGAAGACACCTGAGAAAAATGTGTGAATAAGACAAGCAGCTTGCTATCAGAATGAGAAAAAACTCTGTATTCACACTCAGGTTGTTACCATCCTATTTCCTTACTCTTTGAGTTGTCACATTCAGGAAAGCAGTAGAATTAAGGATGGAGTGCATATGCCCATATAGCATGGAGAGCGAGTTGTGACGTGAAGACTGTGAGAATGGTGGGTATATTGGAAACTCAGAGCCAAAGTTGGCATGCTTGGAGAAGAAATGGATCCATTTACATTGATGTTAGTCTTTTACATACATTAACTTCTCAGATCAATCTTAATACTTCATATCACAACATTTTCTGCAGTTTTTGGAAGAAAACAAAANACAAACAAGAGCCAATCTAAAAAATCCAGACCATGAGGGCTTTCTATTTGTCTCTTTTTGTATCATTGTGACAAAATACTATGCATAGAAGGGTAAATGGAGGAAGGACTTACTTTGTTTTATAGTTTATTTGGTTCATCTAACCATGGTGGGGAGAGCAGAAGAATCTATAGAACAGTGGGCTAGGAAACAGAGGGGGGGTGCTATAAAGTAGCCAAGGACAATGTACCAGTGTTGTCTGGTCTCCACTGAACAACTTCCTTGAACCGGACTACACTTCCAAAATTACCAGAACCTTCCAAAATAGTACTAACTAGCTAAGGATCAAACATTCAATATGTGACCCACAGTAGATTTTTCAGGTTTAACACACTCCCTTGACTTTAACCACTTAGCCACCTCTCTATAGCTCTGTGAGAAGCAAAGATGCTATGGGACTTGCTTATGTTTTCAGATGGGTTGAGAAAAAAATTGTTGATTCTCTGGTCAATGTTCTTTACTCTGTTTTGTTCTGCAGAAACTGCAGTAGTATTTTATAATATGCATGTATATTAGAAATTCTAATATATACATATACATTTAAAAACTCTAATATTACATATATTACAAAATGTATAAATATGTATAATATATATGATCCATCTGAGAACATATAGACTTTCTTTCCAAGATTGTATGACCTTGTTTAATATTATACCTATCTATATTTTCTACACATATTTTCAAAGAATAACATTGGCTCAAATTATAAGAAGCTGAAAAGTACATAGAAGTTACAATATAATTTGGATTGAAATTTTTTTATAATGAGCATGTTAAGGAACTTTATACATTTTTTTACACAAAGTAATTCTGATTGCTTATCCAAATTC
>LZPO01089280.1:0-10798 GCA_001675575.1 Neotoma lepida
TAACAGAATGTATATAGGATCTGTCTGGAACAGTGTATAGCATCAGAAGATAAAACAATCAAAGAAAAAACCCAGAAAAACAAAACATACACACACACACACACACACACACAGACAGAGACAGAGACAGGGACAGAGACAGAGACAGAGACAGAGAGACAGAGAAACAATACAGAGGGTGTGGTGGTTCAATAAGTATGGCTCCATGGACTCATGTGTTGGAATGTTTGGCCTATAGGGAGTGGCACTGTTAGGAGGTGTGGCCTAGTTGGAACAGGTGTGGTCTTGTTGGAGGAAGTGTGTCACTGTGGTGGTGGGCTTTGAGGTCTCATTTAAGCTCAAGCTATGCCCAGTGTGGTAGACAGTTCACTTTCTTTTGTCTGCGGATCCAGATGTAGAACTTTCAGCTCCCTCTCAAGTACAGTAACTATTTACATGGTGCTATGTTTCTTGCCATGGTGATAATAGACTAAACTTCTGAAACTGTGAGCCAGTCTCAATTACATGTTTTCCTTTTAAAAAGTTGCTGTGGTCATGGTGTCTCTTCACAGCAATAGAAACCCTAACTAAGACAGAGGGTATGTCAGAAACAAACCAAAACAAACAAAGAAACACAAAAACTCAACTAAAAGAGTCTTCAAGCTGTAGAAGAATTATGGGCACCACCAAAAATGTAATACTTTGAGCATCAAAATAAAAATGTGCTAGTGTCTAACTCACAGTATAAAATAAATATCCATGAGTGCACAGTGGTGTCAAGAATGGGGATATATATTCCATATCCAGACTTCTCACATCATCTTTCAGAATCTAGCCTGGTGAGTACTCTTGACCACCACATCCTCATTTTTCTGCAACCTGCCAGAGCTAGCCTGGGTCCCATAGTCAATGCTCTAGCCTAGTTCTAGGTTGGCCACTAGAGCCTACACAGCAGCTGAAGTCTAGGTTTCCACAGAGTACCACATCCCAGAATGCCACCTAGTCTGACCACAACTCCCAAGCTCTAGGCTTCCACTGGGACCTACTCTATCTCCAATCACCTAAAGATCTTTGCAGCAGTACTTCTATCTGCTTGGTACTTGGACACCTCATGTCCTCCTCCAGGCTCTATCCTGGTGAATGAATATGCCTGACCTCACCACTCATAACTTTAGAGAAACCTACTAAATTTAGCCTGGGTCCCACAACCACTGTACCAGCATAGTCTGACCTTCCCTTCCTTCACTGCATAGTAGCTCTAGGCTTGGGCTGGAATCCTCCCTAATCATTTTCCAAATCATAGACCTCTTCCACACTACACCCAGTCTTTCTACCCAGACAGATCTACCCCATACTCCAGGCTTAGAACAGGAAGCACATCCTGAATATCAGCCCAATCTGTCACCTCTGTGCACCTGACTTCATTCCACCCACACCATTTCCAACCACTAGACCCAATTCACCTCCACACCTGGAAACTGGAACCTATTCCCCAACCTGGAACAGGTTCAGGACTCACAAAGGAAGTCCATATGCCCAGATCTCATTGCAAGAGCACCAACAATATATAAAAAAAAAAATCAAGGCAGTATCTTCTCTCCAAATACTAACAGCTCTGTAGAAATGTTTTCCAATACCAATAAGAATTATCTGGATGAAATCTAGGACACAAAATTTAAAAGAACATTCATAAACTTTATCAAAGAATTCAAAGAGTTTAAAGAAGACATAAAACAACTCAGTGAAATCAAGGAGAAAGCATACAAAGACCAAATGCCTGAGTGAGGTGCCCCATTCCCCCCACCAAAAAAAAAACCCACATACAGAAAATGTTGTGGTTTGAAAGAAAATGGCTCCCCAAAGAGAGGGGCACTATTAGGAGGTCTAGCTTTGTTGGAGTAGATTGGACTTATTGGAGGAAGTGTGTCACTGTACACATTTCCTCTGAGGTCTCAAAGACATGCCCAGTGGTTCAGGCCACTTCCTCCTTTTGCCTGTCTATCAAGTTGTAGGACTCAGCTCCAGCACCATATCTGCCTACACATTACCATGTCACACCATTATGATAATGGACTAAACTTCTGAAAATGTAAAGCCACCCCAATTAAATGTTTTTCCTGTATAAGAGTTGCCATGGTCATGGTGTCTCTTCACAATGGAAACTATAACTAAGACATAAGGTTAATGGAAATGACAAAGACAATCCATGACTTGAAAAAGGAATTCAATCATTAGATGGAAACACTGAAGAGGACTCAAGCTGAAATAAGATGGAATTGAAAAACCCAAAGGGACAATTAGAAAACTCAAAGGAAAGCCTTAGAAGTAGAAAGAATCAAGCAAAATATACAACACAGGAAAGGAACAAACAAGAAATGTGTGACACTATTAACAAACCAAGCCTTAGAATTATGGGTATAGATGCAAGAGAATAAACCCAGGACTATATCATACACCAGATCTTCAACAAAAGTCATAGACAAAAATTTCCTGAACTAAGGAAAGACACACCCATACAAATACCAAATACAAGCAGTACAGAACACATGAATCAGACAAGACCAGAAAGGGAACTCCTCATGGCATATCACAGAACAGTAGGTGTACATAACAAAGAAAGTATATTGAAAGCTTTGAGAGAAAAAAACCAAATAAATACCAGAACAGCTTATTTATCAATGGAGATTTTAAAAACCTGAGAGTCTGGAACAATGCATCTTAAGACCTAAAAGACTATGACAGTGAAATGAAAATAACATACCTAGCAAAACTATCTGAAATAATTGAAGGAAACAGAAAAACTTTTGGTGACATAAACAACCTAAAAAGGATTTTATCCTGTAAACCAAACCGAAAGAAAGTTCAGGAAGCATTATTTCTTGCTGAAGAGAGAAATGAGCATAGTATAAAGACTGTGTAAAGAAATACAAAGCCATATTATTTATAAAAAAACCAAAATACCACTGAGAATGTAAACATCAAAAATCAACAACACCAGCCGGACGGTGGTGGCACACGCCTTTAATCCCATCACTCGGGAGGCAGAGGCAGGCGGATCTCTGTGAGTTTGAGGCCAGCCTGGGCTACCAAGTGAGTTCCAGGAAAAGGCGCAAAGTTACACAGAGAAACCCTGTCTCGAAAAAACAAACAAACAAAAAAAAAATCAACAACACCATGACCACAATTAATACATACATCAATGGCCCCCAACTGTCCAATCGAAAGACGTAGATTGACCAAATCGATCAAGAAACAAAATTCATCTATTTATTGCCTACAAGAAACTCCTTTTAGCTTTAAATCTAGGAACTGCCATAAAGTAAAAGGATGGATAAAAATAGTACAATCAGAATGGGATTAAGAAATAAAATTGGCTTCCCTATCCTAATATTTGACAATGTAAATGTCAAACTAAAACAGAAGAGATAATGTGACACTTCATTCTAACCAAGGAAACAGCAGCCAAGAAGACATTACTATCCTAAATATATATGCATCAAACTCAGACATCACTATCCTATATATGTGTGCATCAAACTCAGGGATTCCTAGTTTTATTAAAAATCTACTACTGGATTTAAAGTCACAGATTAACATCAATCTACTTTCTAAAGTAGGAAGGTCATCTGGACAAAAAATAAATATCAAACGAAGAAATATCATAAATAATTGGCATCATACATCAAGTGGACTTAGCAGATATCTACAAATATTCTATCTAGACACTAAGGAATACACATTATATTCAGAAGCACAAGGAAACTTTTCTAGAATAGACAACATCCTGGGACACAAAACAAGTCTTTGCAAATTCAAAAATATTGGAATCACTCCTTGTATACTATGTGACCACAATGCAAGAAAACTTAAAATTCAACCCAAAATCTCCTCATGGAGATTAAACAACTCATTACTAAATGATGAATGGATCAAAGAAGAAATCAAGCATAAAATGTGGCATAAAATAAGTTTTGGGTTTTCCCAATCACTGGGCATGCTTTAGTGAAACATTTCACTATTAGGATAAGAATTTGTAACCTGTATTTATGTTCAAGATATCTGTATATTATTTCTCCTGCAGTTGTACATCAAATGTTTTAATAAAAAAAATAAAAAAATAAAAAAAGAAGAAATCAAGAAAGAAATTTAAAAGTACTTCCTGGAACTAAATGAAAATGAAAATACAATACAACAAAACCTCTGAAAGCAGTCTTCCAAGAAAAAATTACAGCTCTAAACAAGTGCCTACATTTAAAAAAAATCAAAAAAGGCATTAATAACTAGCTTAATCATGCAACTGAAGAAGTTGGAAAAACAAGAGCAAATCAAATCCAAACCCAAACCCAGTGGATGGTAAGAAATAATAAAAATCATAGCTAAAAAATTATGAAATGGAAACAAAGAAAAGAAAGAATTAACAAATCTAAGAGATGGTTCCTTGAGAAGATGAACATAATTGACAGACCCTTATCCCAACTTATCAAAAGAGAGGATGAAAAGTAACAATCAGAAAAAATGAGCAGGATTTCAATAGACTCCAAAGAAATTCATAATATTATAAGGGGATTTTTAAAAAAATATACTCCATTATGCTTTGGAAAACCTAAAAGAAATGAGTGAATTCCTGGATTCAGTCAAACCACTAAATAAACCAAGGAGAAGTCAACAGTATAAGCAGACCCATAACAAATGAGATTGAAATAGTAATAAAAAGCCTTCCAGCTAAAACAAAGTCCAGAACCAGATGGATTCACAGCAGATCTCTACAAGATATTCAAAGAACTATAGCCAGATCTTCTTCAACTATTCAAACAAATATTGAAACAAAGAGTACTCCAAAAACCTTTCTATGAAGCCAGTATCACTCTAATACACAAACTAGATAAAGACATAAAAACAACAACAAAGAAAAATGCAGGCTAATATCTCTGATGACTATAGATGCAATAATATTCAATAAAATATAGATATATATAAAAAGATTATATATCATGACCAAGTTGGCTTAATCTCTGAAATTCAGGGATGGTTCAACATGCACAAGTCAATAAATGTAATAAACCATGTAAGTGGACAAGAATCACATGATTGTCTCAATAGATGCAGGAAAAGAATTTGACAAAATCTAATATGGCTTCATGATGAAAGTCTCAGAGAATGTAGGACTAGAGCGAGCATACCTCAACATAATAAAGGCTATATGTAAGAAATGCACAGCTAGCATCATCGTATATGGAGAAATGCTTGAAATAGCACTATACAATTAAGGCATGTGATATGCATGTCCACTATCTACACACGTTTTCATCATTATGCTCAAGGTACAAGCTGGAGCAATAGGGCAAGAGAAGGAAAATAAAGTGGTAGAAATAGGTAAAGAAGAAGTGGAAGTGTCTCTATTTGTCAACGGCATACTGTATATTAGAGATTATAAAAATTCTACCAGAAAACTTCTAGAAACAATAACCAATTCAGCAATGTGACAGGATAAGGAGTCAACTTTCATAGATCAATAGCTTTTCTATACAGCACCAATAAAGATACAGAGAAGGTGATCATGGACATATTCACAATAGTCTCTAAGAAAATAAAATATCCAGGAGTAGACTTAACCAGGGAAGTGAAGGAACTGTACAAAGAAAACTTTACATCTCTGAAGAAAGAGATAGAGGAAGACATTAGAACGTGGGATGGGTAGAATTAGCAGTGTGAAAATGACCATACTACCAAATGCCATTTACAGATTCAATACACACCCAATGAAAATCACCATCCCACTCTTTACAGAAATGTATATTTAAAAATTATCTTAAAATTCATATGGAGCCACAAGACCCCTCATATAGCCAAAACAACCATGATCAAAAGAACAATGCTGAAGTTGTTCCAAATCTTAAGATATATTACAGAGCTGTATAGTGAAAACAGCATGACTGACACAAAACAGACATGTAGACCAATACAACAAACTTGAAAATCCAAACATGAGCACATGTTATATCAGACAGTTATATTTGACAAACATGACAAAAACATATGATGAAGGATGTAGTTGGATTTTCCTATGTCCCGCCTGGGCTTGCAGCTGCTCAGACACAAATAAACACACAGAGGTTTATATTATTTCCAAACTATATGGTCTAATGGCTCAGGCTTCTCATTATCTAGCTCTTACATCTTAAATTATTCCATTTCTATAAATCTGTATTTTGCCACGTGGATTATGGCCTTCCAGTGCCTTTCCATCTTGCTTCCTCTGGTGGCAGCTAGCAGCGTCTGCTCAGCTCTGCTTTTTTCTTCCTCTCTCTCTAGTTAGAATGTCCCACCTAACCTTATTCTGCCTCACCATTGGCCACACAGCTTTATTTATCAACCAATGAGAGCAACACATTCACAGGATACAGAACAACATCACCCATTATTTCCCCTTTTCTTTCTATTTACAAAGAAGGTTTTAAATTCAACATAGTAAAATTACACATAATAGAACAGTTATCAAGCAAGAATTACAGTTACAATATCTAGTCTATTTGTATTTTGTAAAATTAAAGAAAATATTCTATCATCTTCCCATATTTGTGAGTCTAAGGTTTGATATCTAACTTATCTTTTATCATAGCCAAGGAAAACTATAACTATACTTCAACTATATCAAAGACTTCAGAAGGATATAATATTACCTAAGTAAACAGGAAGAGCATTGTAAGTAACTTCCAAAAATCTAGAATGACAGAGACAGCTGTCTGCCTGGACAGTAATCCAAAGTTCCTCTGTAACACTGGGGCATCCATCATTAGCCTATAGGCCCAGAGTTTCTCAGTCATTTTTTCCTGTGTCCTGTAGAATGTCTTGCAGTCTCCTCTGCGAAGTAGGAACCTGAAGGACCATCTCATCTTGCAAAGTTCAGTGGTTACCTTCCTATGGGTCCTGCATGTCCAGTCGATACAACATTTTTTCAAGTAGTCCAGGCAAGAGCAGTTTCTTGTCCAAATGGCTACTTTTGCCAAGAAGATAAACTCCATATGGAGTGTTTTTGATGCCCATCTTTCTCTTTGAAGTAAATTGATGATGCCAGGAGCAGATGTGTCTCACTAACCAGAAAGTCTAAGTTTTTAAAACATTTTAAATGCCATATTCTGTAGGTCTTTGAAGTGTTTGAAGATTATCTAACTAATTGAAATATATCTATGTATATCTAGAAAACTTAACTAACATGACTATAAGTTTTATTATCAGAGAAGACTAATTATTAATCTATATATCTTATCTTATCTTATATTAATATATATATTAATCTATATATCTTAATTATCCATTTCAATTTCAAATGAGCTACACAAACATGATACCTTAAATAAGAGTAGAAATACACATAGAGTATAACAAAATTAACTTTAAATTTGTATTAATAAACTAACATCCAAAGTAATGTAAAACATTTTAAACAACTTTAACCTATCATCTTCAAAAAATTGTTCTGGAAATACTAGAGATCCATGTTCAGAAGAATGAAATTAGGCCCATATATATCACCTTGCATAATAACTAATTCCAAATGATTCAAATACTTAAATGTGGAACCTGAAACACGGAAACAGCTAGAAGAAAACACAGGCAGTACCCTACATGATATAGATGTAACAAAGGACTTCCTGAATAGGTCTTCATTTGCCCAAATATTAAGACCAACAATTAACAAGTGGACTTCATGAAACTAAAAAGCTTCTGCACAGCTAAAGAAACAGTCATACAGGTGAAAAGGAAGCCTGTAGAATGGGAGAGAATCTTTGTTCACTACACATCTATTGTTTAATATCCAGAATATATAAGGACTTCAAAAAACAAAAAAACCAATAAAAACAATAATCCATTTGACAAATGTACCTCAGACCTGTATAGAGTTCTCAAAAGAAGAAAAAAGTGGTGAAGAAATATCTCAAAAATAAATAAATAAAAATAAATAGTCCATCATTTCTAGTAATTAGACAAATGTAAATCAAAACAAGATTTCATCTTACCCCAGTCAGAATGGCAGAGATCAATGGAACAACCCACAACAATTGCTGGAAGGAATGTGGTAGGGGGCAAATGGAATATTCATTCACCATTAATGGAGTTGCAAACTGCTGTAGCCGCCATAGAAATCAGTGTGGAGAATTCTTAACAAGCTCAAAACAAATTTACCATATGACCCAGCTATACCACTCCTTGGCAAATGCCTCAAGGTCCAATATTCTACTCCACAGATAATTGCTCAGCCATGTTCATGACTGCTCTATTCACAATAGCTAGAAAATGAAACACAACTGATAAATGGGTAACACAATGTGACCTATATGCATATATATGTATATAGATCATATTTTATTATACATATGTTTATATAATAAACACATAATTATGGAATACAATTCATCTGTAAATAAAAATGAAGTAATTAACTTTGTAAGTAAATGGATAGAACTATAAAAGATTATATTGTGTGAGGTAACTCATGCCCAATAAGACAAATGTTAATTTTTTTTTCTCATTGGAGGATAGTAGCTCCAAATCTTCAAATATGAGTACTTCAGATATTGTAATAACTACAGAAACCAGGAAAGTAAAATGGGACCATTGTTAGAATGGGGGACTTGAGGAGCAACATAGAGGAAACTAGCAGGGTACAAGTGATCTGATCAGAAAAATGGGAAAGGGGATCTCCTGAGGGAGGGAACATGAAATAAATACAAAACAATGTGGGAAGAGAGTAAAGGAGAATCGCAGGATACAAGTGATCTGAAAGGAAAATGAGAAAATAGGGAGTCTTTGTAGGAGGAAAGGTAAATACAGATTTCTGAATAAACCACAACAAATTATACTATTAACTATTTACCTGTCTGAAAAAATCTATAATGTACATAATTCACTGTATAATTATACATATATAGTTTGAATAAACTTTTTTCATCTGGTCTGACAGTGCTTTCTCTAAGAGCCTAACAAAATTCTCAATACCAGCCATGAGAAACTCTGTTTAGTTGTTAGCTCGGGCGTCCAAGAGATTCCCCAAACATACAGCTTGTCACTGTTGTTCTTGGTTTGCTCCAGAGATGAATGATAAGCCTGCTACTAAAAATACCTTGCACCTTAGAAACAGGTCCTAAGACTCCTGAGCTGGAACTAACAGATTGCTCTGTCCCTTAGGAGTAACTTTCATGATAGTAAAAGGTGTAATGCAAACTTCCAAAGGAAGGAGACAACCAATAGTCCTACCCAGTAATCATGCCTATGAACCACATCAAAACTAGCATGGCATGTCAATCCTACTGGTTGCAGTAATGGCACAAATACCTTGGTGGGTACCAACATCTCTCTAATTGGACTTAAGACCTGTTCAACAAGTGGGAAACTATACCTTATACTTGAACCCTAACTAACTACTTAGTGCTAGTATAGTTGCAGTTTTTGAGGAACATATATAGCTACTAATTTATTAAACCAACATAATCCCTAACAAAAATCTATAAACATATGTCTTCATATCCACAGATAGGTTTAGTCTTCACTTCTCATCAAGGAAGCTTGTTTTCAATAGTCTGGGATCATTACAGAAAACCACAACCTATCAAAACATAGTATTGTGGAATCCACTCCCAATGGATACATCTACAAAATACTCCTGCACCTAAGGCCCAGGGAACATTTTAGAAGAGGGGGGGGGATTTTTAAGAGCCAGAGGATTAGGGAGAGTGCTGTGAGATTAGGTCTCCTAGTAGTATCAGATGCTACATCCATAAACTCTCAAGGACGTGACTGCCCAAATGTGAACTGAACAGAGATGACACCAATAGACACACCAAAGTGAAGAAGCCTCATGGGAGAAGCCCATGAGGCCTCAGTCCTAATAAAAGAACTATAGGCAACTGAGAAAAACTGGGAGTGGGAGAGGTGGACCTCACCAGGGGAGAGCACACCAGTTGGATGTCAAGTGCCAAATGGCTAGCCCTGAAAACACACATACAAGTACTATTATATGGACTAATTATGTTATATTTAGGAATGTGTATGTATATACATATATGCATGTGATATCAATTAATGAAAAAAAGGCCATAAATTTGAAGGAGATTGGGTAGGGATACAATGGAGGACTTGGAGGAAGGAAAGGAAAGGGAGAAATATAATTATTTTATAATTTCAAATGCTAAAAAAAGAATGAGTGTATAAATAAATAGGAAGGGTACATGCATTTCTTAAGCAGATGAACACAAATGCTTTATGTTGATTTGGGTCCTTCTTCAGCACTCCTACATATCACAATTGCTGTACTGAAAATTCAACACTGAAATGAAAAGCAAAGAACTTTGAAAAAATAATTTATTTATTCTTATTTTGTTTGCATTGGTGTTTTGCCTGCATGAATATCTGTGTGAAGGTGTCAGATCTTGAAGTTACAGACAATTGTTAGCTGCTATGTGGGTGCTGTGACTTGAACCTGGGTCTTCTGGAAGCACAGTTAGTGCTCTTAACTACTGAGCCATCTCTCCAGGCCCCGGCAAAGAACTTTTTGATGAGGAACTCAAATATCTCCATAGCCAGATGATGAAGGTCAGTATCTCCAGTGATATATCAATTGATGTGATAGAGATGACAATTTACCTCCAATTTTTTCCTTTCCCAAAGCCCTAGCTGTAAGAAGAACTTCTAACCAGTCTTATTAATAAAAACGCGGAACAAGAAATAAGGGTGAAAATCTGACAGAGATCAGAGGAATTAGGAGCAAGCCACCACTCACCAACGCTGCCTCTACTTCCCAGGAGCGAAGCGGAGCAAAGAG
>LZPO01089282.1:0-10777 GCA_001675575.1 Neotoma lepida
TGCGCCTTTCCTGGAACTCACTTGGTAGCCCAGGCTGGCCTCGAACTCACGAGATCCACCTGCCTCTGCCTCCCGAGTGCTGGGATTAAAGGCGTACGCCACCACCGCCCGGGTCTGCAATGCATCTTTAGCAGAACAATATGTAAAAGTAGGAGCAATAGTGCTCATGCAAATAGGTTAGGTATAGTCCATGTATTCTGCAGCACATCTTAATGAAAGCAGGTTGAATTTACAAAACAGAAAGCAAATCATGTAAACTAAATGCAAAATTGGAATATGAAGGCTATCTTATTAAAAAATAACAATGAAAATAATATTTTCCAGAAGGCAGTACTGGTCCTGCACTTCTGTGCAGGAAGAACATAATGTTATAATTGCTGTGTCTGAGGAGAATGATTAGGCCAGGGTGTGCTGGAGGGTGCTGTTAGAACTGTGCATTGTGCATCACCAGAACAAGACACTGAGTGAGACCTGAGTCTGAAAGAATGGCAGAAAAATGATATAGGAGAGAAAGGGTTACTATCTAAAAGAAATAAATAGAATCCATTAATATATAAAAATCAAAAATAGTCTTCTAAAGAAATAAAATTTATCTTCTTAGAAAAAATTGAATTTGCCTTAGTATAGCATTTGTGGAGTCTAGGTCAAGATTACAAAAGAAGATTCACTTAATAGCTAGGAATAGGAATCTCCACTAGCAAAGCACAAAAAATTGATCCCTTTCTCTTACACCACACAAAAAATCAACTCACAGGTTATAAAATATCTTGATGTAAGAGCTGAAACTTAAATCATCATAATAAAGCACAGCAAAGCAATACAGAATCTAGGCATAGGCAACCTCTCTCTGAATAGGACTCAAATTCTTAGGAAATATAAAAAAAATTGGCAAATTTGGTTTATTTAATATACAGCAGAGTGCAGAGTGAGTCTATAAAATTGGGGGAAATTGTCAACTCTCTCTATACTAAACATTAATATTTGAATTAATAGGCTGAGTACACCAGGAACTCAAAAACTTAAGCACAAATAACCAAATCAATACACCAGAAAGTAAATTGAACAGATATTTGTTAAATGACATAAACAGACAATGAATAGATAAACAATTTCAATATAATGAGCCAACAAGGAAATGCAAATCAAAATTATATTGAATTCCCATTTCCCCTTAGTCAGAATGTGCATATTCCTGATGGGCCTGTAAATTAGTGCTTCCACTATTGACATATTATGAAGGTATATTAAAACCAGATGATCTAGCTGTATTACTTCTGGACAAATACTCCAGGACATCAAACGAACATACAACAGTGATTCCTGCACACCCATGTTTCTTGTAACAGTCCTCACAATGACTAGTACTGGAAATCATCATGTAAAGTGAAGTAAATGAGATTCCAAAGGATAAAACTGTCTCATATTTTCTTTTATATAGGGAATATTAAAAGGACTTGAAATAATAAGTAGGAGTACTAATAGGGAATATTCAGGAGAAGAGTGGGAAGGGGGTTAGGAATAAGTGTAGATAGATGAACAATAAGAGCAATAAATATGATCAAATGTGTATGTTATAGTATCAGTGAAATTTACTATTTTATACGATTTATATAGACTAAAAACTGTATTTATATATCAACAGCCAAATGTGTTGAAGTTGTAGATCCAGTTAACAAAGTATGTGCTATTATTTTACTCTAATAAATTTACCTAATATTATACTTAAGTTTGTTATAATGGCTTAATGGATTATTTACTTGTTATTCTTTTCATTTTTTTTTTGGCCCTCAAGCACAAAGGTGAATATGAAGTAGTTCTTTGTGGTCCATAAAAACAAGTGATCCCTAGTCACTGCTTGAATATAAATATGCCCTGCTGTGGAATTTGTGAGAATAAGCTTGAAGAACTGAATAGGTTTTGAAAAAAAAATCAGGACTGTGGAGCTCATAGAGTAGATGGTGGGATCTAGCTTTGGGTAGATGTCTTGGGTCTTGTGAAATCAAGTCCTGAGTCACATGCTATTAGAGGAAAGCAGTAACAGCACTGACTTAGATTCCAGGACATACTGGAAAGAGAACTCAAGTGATGCCTGATAGAGAACATGGTAGATGAGTGCTAAGATTTAAATAATTTTAGTTCAGTGTTTCTCAAAGGGAGAAGGGAAATGACATGATTATCCAAACAATGGAGAAAATATTAAGCATTGAGCTGCAATCAGATGAAAATGTACAGAACATTNCCTAGTTCTGATCAGGAAGTGAATTCGTTATCCTAGAGTGCATCTCACAACTGAAGCCTCATCTATTTGGGAATATGAGACTGAAGGATGTCAGCTGAGACTTTTTGTAGACAAAGTTAGACATTTTATAAAAGAAATGAATTTGTAGGCTATAAATTATAAAGAAGGAAACATAATGTTTTGGCAATGACATAATTTATTTGACTTTGAGAGTGGGTATTCAACGCAGGCAGACATTGAAATTCTGGAAAACTAGGGTTTGGGATTTTAATATAGAATAAATTTCCGTATGTAATATAATTTATAGGCACCTTTTATTCTATTTGTTTTATCACTCAGCCACCACGGTCCTTTTCTCCAAACACAGTTATTTTAAATTAAATACAACTGAGTTAAATGTAGCTAATTATTTTCTGTAATAAGTGATATGTCTGAAGTGTTGAAATAACATATTTTTTGTCTGTGATGGCTTGAATAAGAAACATTTTTCATGGGCTTGTGTTTCTGATCACTTCTTAGCCAGTTACTGGTTGTGTTTTTCGAAGTTATGGAGCCTTTAAGTGGCAAAGCATTGCTGAAGAAAATATATCACCTGGGGTAGGGTTTGAAGGTTTATGGTCTTCCCTCATCTTCTGCCTACTCTCTGGTTTACTGCATGCATAAAGATGTGATCAGCCAGCTTCTTGTTCCTGTGAGCATTCCAAGCCTTCTTGGTCATTATGGATTCATAAGCCAAAATAAGCTTTTTTTATATAACTTGCTTTTGGCCATGCTATTTCATCACACCATGTAAAGTAAAATAACTAATACACTGCTTTATCAATTATCAGTTTGTAAATTATTATTAAAATATATTTAAAGTTAATTTAAGGACAATGGATGTGTTTAAAATAACTAATTAAATATTTCAAAGTTCATTTGGTTAACTCTAAATTCTAATAATACATTGTTTTGAGGTATATCCCTGAGAGAATATATTGAAGTTTTTTAAATGAGCTTTGAACATAAAGACACCTGTTTGATATCTTCCTTTGTGTCTGTATAGTTTTGAATAACATAGTGAGTGAAAATAGAATAAGAATATGACTTAATAAACATGGAAGAGATGTACACAGAGCAAATAATTGTCTTTTGAAGACATGAACACAGTATTAAAATAATGAATGGTTAATAGCAAGAATTGTTGCTGGATGTGGGAGCTCCATTCTTCAGAGTTTGATGCAGAATGATTGGCAGTTTGCTGGCCTGCCTGTAGTGGACATCAAGTTGCATTCTAGTAACTGTAGTTGTGTACTACGACCTATCAGAATACCCCTCAGAGAACCAGAGGGTGATGGACTCATCAAAGAGAGTAGAACAAGGAAAGTGGGCTTTAACAAAGTATAGTTAACACACAAGTAGTGAGAAATTCAGTCTAGAAATATGAAAATTGAATTTAAATGAGATTAGTATTAAACCATAAGTCTATCCACATAAAACTATTAAGATTTAAATTTTTTGAATAAATCAATGATTTTCAATGATAATAACATCAATTATATTGTTCTTTTTTGTTTTTTATTTATTTTTTTCATTTTACATACCATATCTAATTCCCCCTCCCTCCCCTTCTCCTGCTTCCTCCCTCACCTTCTCTTCACCCCCCTCATTGTTTCCTCAGAGAGGGTAAGGCCTCCCTTGGGGACTCAACAAAGTCTGGCATACAAGTTGAAGTGGGACCAAGCCCTACTCCCCTGTATCAAGGCTGAGCAAGATATCCCTCCACAGGGAATGGGCTCCAGAAAGTTAGTTCATGCACTCGGGTTAAGTCCTGATCCCACTGCCTGCAGTCCCACAAACAGATGAAGCCACCCAACACTCACTCACCCACATTCAGAGGGCCTAGTTCAGTCCCATGCAGGCCTCTCAGCTGTCAGTTCAGAGTCTCTGAGCTCCCACTAGCTCGGGTCACCTTTCTCTGTGGTTTTCCCCACCATGATCTTGACATACCTCCCCTCATATAATTCCTCCTCCCTCTCCTGAACTCCAGGAGCTAGGTCCAGTGCTTGGCTGTGCATCTTTACTGGGCTGGAGAGATGGCTCATCCGTTAAAANCTAGGCTCACAACCAATTATATTATACTAAATCAAGTCTTTGTTGGGTCTTCTAGATGGGTTTGTTTCATATCAAATTATTGTTATTATTTTGTAGAAACGGTAATGCTGCTTTGCAGAAAGAATTTAAAGAGAAGCTGAACTGCACCGACTCATCAGATTTCCAGAGTTCAAAGTGCATAATATGCTTATGGACAAATACATTGCATGAAAAATAGCATTTTCGGTTATATCTTATTTGTTTCTAAAACTGAGACCAAGGTAGTGAGATTCACTATAAATAACTTTTAACTGCATTTGGAGACAATCTACCTGTGTGGTATTGAGCCAGCTGCACAGTGTTGCATCAAAGATGGCCAGCTACATTTTGTCATCTTCCTTTCCCCTCTAAAATTTTGTACATGAAGTTCTTACTGGTGGCAATTGAAAACCACTGTGAAATGTAGCGTTCTTAACAGTTATCATTTCAAGATATTTCTTTCATTTTCCAAAAGTATTTTCTTATATTTTAATCAACAATGCCCAAACATTCTCATGTAAGGGAGTCATATTTGGTCTCTACAGAAAAAACCACTTCCTCACTCGTTTTGGAGGAGAAGGTGTGGAGGGTTGCAGGTCTTGGGATGTTCCAGGTGGAGATGAGGCATTATTTGAAGTATGAGATTCTTCTGGGATCTCCTCTTCCTCATGGTTTGGATTTTGCATCTTTTTCTCCTTGTTCCGGTAGTAAAAGACCAATATGGTGCGTTTTCTTCCGTTCTTCTTGTCTTCTGAATTCTCTTCAAGCACAGATTGTACTTTCTTTATTATTTTGGGGAATTTTTCAGAAACAGTCTCTTTTGTTGGATCACAAAGCCTTTGTTTCTGGCTTTTGGTACTTCCTTCATCTGTACTTGTGCTTCCGGTTGAATCAACATCAGATTGGCTTTCAGAAATTGTGCTTGAACTGGACTCATCTGAATCATCGGTAACATCCTCCATGTCGTAGCTGTACTGGCTGCAGTTGACTTGGGACACCTCATATATATCCTCTCAGGACAATGAGAAACCACGCCCTCCAGCCACACCCTTCAGCCACACCCTTCAGCCACGCCCTTCAGCCACGCCCTTCAGCCACGCCCTTTAACTTTGATTGGTTACTGAAAACTCCTCCAGCCAATGGTATTTCTAAGATGATTTGGCTGGCACAAAGGTAGCTCTCCTATAAATTCCATGAACTGGAGAGGGGAGAAGCTTCATTGAGGAAGAGTTCAAATAATTGAACTAGAGGAAGGGATCTTATATAATCCACCATAAAATGATTTTTATAATACATTTTTATTTTTTTCTTTTCATAAAATATATCCTGATTATAGTTTCCCTTCCCTACCTTCTCCCAGTTTCTCTATACCTCCTCTCCCCTCTGAATCTATTCCCATTCTGTTTCTCATTTGAAAAGAATAGGCTTCCAAGAGACAACTGAACATGACAAAATAAAATATAATAAAATGAAGCAAAACTATCATAGCAAGTTGGACACAGCAACAGGAAAAGAGGAAAAGAGTCCCAACAGTCAGAGACCCACTTGTTCTCATGGTCTGGAGTCCCATAAGAGTACTAAGCTAATAACTATAATGTAATTTCAGATATGTTATTGAATATTTTTGAATCTATGTTCATAAGGGAAATTTGAATTCTCTTTTGTGTTGAGTCTTTATGTGATTTGGATATCAGGGTAACTATGAACTCATCAAATGAAATGGGCAATGATCATATTTCTATTTTGTGGAATAATTTGAGGAATATTGGCATTAACTCATCTTTGCAAGTCTGGTAAAATTCTGTAATAAAATCAACTGGTCATGTTTCTTTATCTTTTCTTTCCTTCTCTTCTGTTCTTTCTTTAATTTTTTATTTTTTTGGATAAGAGATTTTTAATGACTGCTTCTATTTAACTAGGGGATAAAAGTTTATTTAAATTGTTGACCTGATCTTGATTTAATTTTGGTAAGTGGTACCTGTTGAGAAAATTATCCATTGCTTTTAGATTTTCCAAGTTGGTGGAAAACAGATGTTTAAAGTATGTCCTTCTGATTTTTCTAAATTTCCTTGGTGTCTGTTTTATGTTCCCCCTTTTTGTTTCTGAATTTGTTAATTTAATATTGTCTTTTAATATTTAAAACAATTTTCTTTGAAATATATTTTGATCATATTCTTCCCCTCCCCCCTGTCCTTCCAGGTAATTTTCCCTTCTCAGCCACCCCACTTTATGGTCTTTCTCAAGAAATAGATGAAATCTCAATACAACAACAATGTTCCATCTCAAACCAAGTTAAAAAAAACTACTACCCCAAGAGAAATGAAGAAAACAAAACACCAAACTGTAAACAAATAAAAAGCACATAGAAAATTGTTGATATGTTAACTGTTCCTGAACATGAGGCCTGTCCTGGAATGGTTTATATACCCAGTGTCCCTCCATTGGAGAAAACTGATTTTTCTATCTCCTAGAATGTATAAATGAGAGTTTAGTTGTTACATTTTACCTTATTGACTAGGTTTTCATTCATTCATTAATTCATTCATTCACTTTTTAAATATGACAACATAATATATAAAAAATAAATATCATCACATTTAAGTTGGACAAGACAAACCAACAACAAAAGGAAAAGAGGCCAAGAGAAGGTATAAGAGTCAGAGACCCACTCCTTCACATGCCCAAGAATCCTATAAAAAACCCTAAACTGGAAGGCAGAGGACCTGATCCTGACCATTTCAGGCCCTGTGCTTGCTCCCTTAGCCTCTGTGACTTCATATGAACTTTGCTCATGTTTATGTAGAGGGCCTTGTTTCCTTGATGTCCTCCATCTCCTTACACTCTGCCCATCTTCTGAAGGGTTTCCTAAGCTCTGAAGGGAAAATTTGATGGACAACCCATTTACAGCCCTGTGTTCCAAGGTCTCTCACTCTCCGCATAATGTCTGGTTGTGGGTCTTTATATTTGTTCCCATCTGCTATAGGACATAACCTATCTGATGATGGGTGAACAAGGCACAAATCTGTGAGTATAGCAGAATACCATTAGGAGTCATTTTATTACTACATTTAGTTTCTTTTTTCAGACCAGTATTATTTGATTGTACTCTAGGTCTTTGGGCTATTTGGTTTCAGATTCTTCATCTCCAAAATGGTGTAGAGTATTGGTTCCATCTCATGGAGTGGGCCTTAATTCAAATCAGATGTTGGTTTGTTACTCCAAGAACCTTTGTGTTATCCATTGCCTTAGCATATCTTACCATTAGAACACCATTGCAAATAAAACCTTTGTGGCTGGCTTGGTGTTTACATTTCCTTTTTGACAATGTTTGACGTACCTTCCTGCACCAAAGATGCTAGAACATAGGGGTGAAGGATCTATGTGGGCACCAAATCAACATATCCATGTTCAATGAGTTATATATAGGTGTTGTCTTCAGCAATGGGACCTTTCTATTGGGTGGGGAGAGAAACCTATATTTTTGACAACAGCTGGGGTTGTTTGGGGATTCCTGTAGAGCCCTTTTGCCTAACAACTTAATTAGCTATAACCCAGTCTCAGTACTGGAAGATTCATTTGGTGACAAGATATGGATTTTGGGACTCTGCCTCACCAATTATCTGAAGATTTCATTTAGATTGTCTTTATATATGTATATATTTTAGCAATTTTCTACTATGTTACTGTTCCACAATACCCATCAAATTCCCTTTATTTTAGCTGTCTCTCCCCATTTTCCCTCCCACAATCTCTTCTCCTCTCTCTCTCTCTCTGCTTGATCTTCTTATTCCACACCCTGTTCCATCTATATCTATCTATCCCACTTCCCTTGTTTAATGAGGTATATCTGTTCCCATCAGATATTACTCTATATCAAACCTCTGCACTTCTATGTACTGTAGTTTGATTATCATTGACTTCACAGCTAATAGTCATATATAAGAAAGTACATTTCATATTTGTCTTTCTGGGTCTGGAATACCTCACTCAGGATGATTTTTTTCTAGTTCCAACTATTTGCCTGCAGATTTCATAATGTCAGTTTTTAATGCCTGAAAAATAATCCATTGTGTAAATGTACCATATTTTCTATCACAGAGATGCTTGCTCCATAATATTGATTGCTGTTCTGTGCACAATAACCAGAAATTGGAAATAACCTAGAAGTCCCTTGATAGAAGAATGGATAAAGAAAATGGTTCAAGATCTTTAAAGAAAAGTACCAAGTCTCCACTCATTAATCTTGCTATCAAGGGGGAACTGATAACAGTGAGGCTGCAGGACATGATATTGTCTCAATTTGTAATTCACACAGGATATTGAATACTAATTGTATTCTCTATCATATGCAAATTTCAGCACTTTTTTCCTGTATGTAACCCAGAACACAAGTGGAATCCTGGAAACTTTTGGCAAGAAACATCTTAAGAGAGTGCAGATAGTAGATTATAGGTGAAAATGAAGCAGAGATGTGGAATAATGGGGTTGGAAAGTCTTCAGAAGACTTCTATGGATTATGTATTTTTTTGTTTGTTTTTTGTTTTTTGTAGAGGGTGCTGTCTACTTGCTGACTAATATCTTGAATTGTACTTCCATCATGATGTCAGTTATGCTAAGGTCTGGGGGCCTGTTACACCTGCTACTTCAAAAAACAAAATTTAAGTAATATAATTAGGGGTTAGCATAACACATGTATAAAAGAATAGGAGTAGGTATCAAAGGAGTAAGCTAGGAATCAACAAGGATTTGGGGAGGCAGGGGGAAGAAATTTACATGGATGAATTAACCAAAATAATGATGGAATAAAAATTTTTATATAAACCAACAAATTAGTAAACTAATTACAAATCAATCCTTAAAAAATAATTTGAATAGAAATAACTTGCATGGGTGGACATTGTAGCTCCTAAAAATATTTTTTTCAATGAAAATTGCTCTACAAGACATAATGGTCAAGGAGGCCAGAGACATCTCCAAAACAATACAGATTGTTGTCATTGCCCTTGGTTTCCCACTGTAAATACATGATAGGACCCTGTTGACAAAGATTCAGCGAGCTTTGGCTCTAAGACATAGAGGAAATAAATCAATCTAAAAAAGTCTGGGAAAGCCTCCCTACTGCTCATCTTTCATAGTTCAGGTAGATGTTACACAGGTTGCTGAGAAAGAAAAGACATCAGTGGTGTTACTGAGTGCTGTACTCTTCATGCTGCAATACCAACCTAGCAGACAAGGTGTTCTAGCGGCATTGTACTAATGGCACTACTGACTGATATGGGGTAATGTATCATTCTCAGATTGGGTTGATGTCTGTTGTACAGAAGGAAATTGCATGCCTGATATTGTAATCTTGAACAAAAGCCCTGGCTGAGGTGGTCATTGGTTCTAGGATAGGATTGCTATTGCTATTTTACTAAATAATCATGCTGTCAGAATTCTTTCTAAGCACTTACATTTATATCCATATAACTGAGCTTCCCTAAAGCATCCCTCCCTCTTTTTTTTGCAGAGATGTGGAAGTATTCAATCTCTGAGAATAAGAGACTGGATGCTCAGCCCTAAATGGGGTATATAATCTTTATTAATCCCTGCCCACCTAAGGTTTAGAAAACATCATTCGAAAGGAAGTCTAAAGAATGTAAGCACTAGAGGATGGGGGTGGATATTCTGAAATGTCTTTTGGACATGACATGGCTATCACAATTATGTATTCACAGCATCCTGTGTTACCTGCATAAAATCCCCATATAGGTGGGATAGATAGTCCCTAGGCACACCCTTTTATTGAGAAGCTATTGATTGTGGATAATTCCTGGGAAAGGGATAACAATTCTTTATTTAAGATATGACTACTCTTAACTTTTCCATGTTCCAGCAGATAAATATATATCCATGCACATATAGTCATCACTAGATGAATTTGTGAACTATGAAAGAAAGAAAGAGAGAGAGAAAGGAAGGAAGAAATGAGGGAAGAAAGGAAGGAAGGGTTGAGAGTGAAGCATGCTTTGGGGAGATAAGGAGAATTGGAAGGGGTATTAGAAATAACTATTCATTTTAGACATGTATAAAATTCTCTAAAATAAAGAAGTAACAAGCTTTAAAAAGGAAACGAGAGCAAAACTATTCATGACTGAGTCTAATCTCAATATTGAAAACAAAAGAAGAGAATTCTAAGTACATGAATGTGTAGAATATCTTGATAGGAATGTCCAGTGTAGTAACTGTTTTAATTTTCATTGATTGATACTGTTGATGCAACACCAGGCACAAGCACAAATCTAATTTAGCTTTTAAACTCTTTCTAATACATATGTGTGTGTAAATAATGTTTTATTTTTTGTTAATTTCATTCAATGTGTTTTGATCATATTCATGTCCTTCTTCCAATGCTCCCAGATTGTAGTCCACCTGCCTATCCACTCA
>LZPO01089283.1:0-10763 GCA_001675575.1 Neotoma lepida
AGCCAGTGTGTTGTCATGATTTTCCTAGTATATTCATGGTAGAGCCAGTGTGTTGTCATGATTTTCCTAGTATATTCATGGTAGAGCCAGTGTGTCTCATGACACATTATAGTCTGGATTGAAAACAAGTACATTACATATACTTACACATCATATGCATTTGCGAAGGTCCTTATTTTTGTACCCTATCTCCATATCTTTCCAGTAATGTCTGCAGCATTCTGTTGACCTACCCATGAAACCACCCATCATGCAATTTTCCATTTATCTATGTATATATGTGGTTATTTGTCTGTTCATGCATAAATCGATCCTTAGAAAATCTCTCTAGTTGTAATCATTTAGCTCTTCGACATCTTAGATGCTTATAGATGGGGAAGCAGCAGTGTTTAGACTAAAGTGTTGGTGCAAAAAATTGTGCAAAGAAAATCTGTGACTGTCTAACTCCTAAAAAAAAATACATGCCCTAGCCTCAAATTTACATCAAAAGAAGAAGTTTGTCTGTGTTAATGAACATCTCACTATGGTTGAATAGACAAAGATTTTCCCAGATGCGAAGCCCAAGAGAAGTGGGTGAGGCAGATACTGCAGACAACACCATCCTTTGGTTCTGCCAAGTTGAACAGATGGTTAAATTTTCCTTTGCTTGAATAATAAATTCTTAACAATTACTTTTAATTTTAAATTTAATATGTGCTATAGATATTTTGCAGGTTGTGGCACATACAATTTCTTTTTAGTTTAAAGTCATGTGTCATGTGTCATTCCATGACACATGGAATGGCCTATCAAAAGGTCATAGAAGGGCCAGGGCTGTTGCTCAGTGGTAGAGTATTTGCCTCACATATGAGGCTCTGGTTTTGATCTACAGTACCAGGAGGTGACTGGTAGAGAACCTATTATATGAAACTGTAGAATCTTCATGAGATTTTGTATCTTTTCTGCCTTCAGGAAGAGAGTGATTTCTATATAAGATCTGTTGTATGTGCTGGAAGTCTNTAAGGGAACTCAAAATTTGGATGACAGCAGACCCTGCAGACAGCACTTTCAACACAAGATGTGAACATGTAAATAGAAGTAGAAGGCTCTATGTAACATGGGGTGTTATGCTTTTGTTGGACAACTAAATATTAGCTATTTTCAGCTTCGGTTATTCCAACATGAAAAAATCCATTATTTGCAATGCTCACTCTGGGCCTGGCATTCAACACAGTATGTTATTGCTGTCTTTATTCCCTCCTCTGTGGACACTGGAAAGTAATCTGTGAGTTTAATTGTTGATCATGTGTAGGTGATACCTGTTTTTTTTTTTTTTTGTCCTTCAGTGTATATTAGTTTGGATTTTATCTTATTCTATCTGTATATCTTTTCAATTTATGTATACAACAAATTAGAGAAAATTTACAGAAATTTCTCTCTATATATGTATATATCTTTATATATACATATTTATGTATATACACATAAATACATAGATATATGTATACATACATATACATATATGTGTACATATTATATATTGTATATATACATACATATATTCTACACATACATACACACACATATATATATATTATATAATCTTTCATTTAAGACTTTCCTTCAGAAAAATCTTCTAGACAAAAGTAGGAACATCTCAATTTGTTATTTATTANATTTTTNAATTTTCCTACCTTTATCTCACTTTCCCTCGTGTATTGTACTTCTACTAATTGACAGTTCAGTTGTTACCACTCAGCTGTGTCTGATCTGCTCTTGGCTTGAGAACACCTATATCCTTAGTCTCTTGTAGGATGCTCTGCATCTAAGACCATTCAGCACCATTTGTTCTCCTTTGGGAGATCCGCTTAGTCTCTTTCATGGCGCATTGGTTTTTATTCATACACTTACAGTTTTCTTTAATGCTCTGAGGCCTGTTTTAATTACTTTTCCTGTTGGTTCTCTTTTGTCCTCGAGTATAGCAATTTCATAAGCTTTGAGTACTTTAGAGATATTAGCAATATAAAGTAAATGATGTGGTAATTTCTTAGTTTTAGATTCTTACAAAATGGAGACCACACACAGGCATAGAGGCACAGCCCTTCCAAGTTTCTATTTAGATACTGAAGCCTAACTCCAGGATAACTGAATATCCATCACCTTTTAAGGTGTTTGAATTCTATCACATAAACAGGATTTCCTGTTTCTGACTTGGGTGGATTTTCATTTTTATTCTTTGTGCTTGACTATAAGTTAGATTTTCCCTTGTTTATTCGTTTAGTAGTTCTATGTGTTTATGGTAGAGGAATTTCTATTTTAATGTGAGTTTCTTTTTAAAAAATATTTATTTTTATTCCATGTGTATGGGTGTTTTGCCTGCTTGTGTTAAGTATGGGTGTTTTGCCTGCTTGTATATGTGTCCTACATACATGCAGTGCCTTCAGAAGCCAAAAGAGGGCGTTGGATTCCCTGGATCTAGAGTTAGAAGTAGTGAGCCATCAAGTAGTTGCTGGAAATTGAACCCACATCCTCTGCAAGTGTAGCCTGTCCTCTTGACTNCTAAGTCATCTCTCCAGCCCCTTGACATGGATTTCTCCTAGTTAGAACTTTCTGAAGGCTTGGTTAAACCAAGAAATTATATCAATCAAGATTATAACACCTATAGCTATGATTCATCACTTTTCTTACTTTGCATAGCTGAAGAGATTGGCAGGTGTTTGGAAGCACAATACAATGGGTAAAAGCATTCAATGTAGTATCAGAAATCTTTGGATTGTGATTACACTCATATCTTAAGTGTAACCATGAACAGGTCTCTCAAATTGATAACTCATGATGAAATACTACCATCTATCTATAGGAGCATTGATAGAATTAGAGTGTCTAGAACAAGATTTAATAANTGTTAGCTGTTGTACTTATTTNTGGAATATTTTTAAAAGTCCTTAGGTCACATTTAGAGGGCATAAGCTACCTTCCTGTCAGATGTCTTCATGCAAATTTTTGTCCATGAGTTTTCATTCTTCGTTCCAGGAAAGCTCTTCAATGTTATCTCTGTTCTTTAAACAATTTTTCACACTCAAGTTGTTTTTATGTATATGAAACACTCCAGTGACTTAATTTCATTGGAACCTCCAGACTGAAGAAACATAAACCATGTTTAGGTATCTGGTTGAGANACCTTATGATGATAGTGATGTCTTACTCCAGATTTATAGTAGAATCACTTTACCTTTCCTGGAGTGTTCCCAACACTAGACCCTTCTCTTCAGTGAATATCTCCTCATAGCACAACTGAGTAACTGAACTTGCATTTCTCTAAATTAAAGAAATGCCTGCTTTGTATAAAATAATTTAACATATGGAATTTGTGAAAGAAAAATGCCTTCTTATATTTCAGTTCCCATCAGAGATACAGATTTGAGAAAGGACACACTAAGTGCTGGTGGAGGTGAACTCTTATTGATATTGGTAGATTCAATCTCTAGTCACATTACCTTACAACACTGAGTTAAAGTGCAATAAAAATTCCTTAAGTATATTTATATGTATATTTTCTGTGAAACTGATTATTTTTAAGTGAAACAATATTAACCTGTTACATAGCTGTTATTTTCAATATACATGAAATTTAATATTCCCGTTAAGACTTCACCCTCTGGATCAGGTTGTGTCTTACAGCCAGTTCTGTTTTGCTTAAGGATATTCGGGTGTAGGTGAATGTTTTGTCTGGGTCCCGCCAGGCCCTGCGTGGTATAGCCCACCCAGCGGTCCCGCAGCCACTTATAAATTAATAACTCAAAAGCTTATATTAATTACAACTGCTTGACCATTAGCTCAGGTATATTACTGACTACCTCTTATACTTAAATTTAGCCCATTTTTATTAATCTATGTTTTGCCATGTATTCTGTGGCTTTACCGGTCTACAGGCATGTTGTTCCTTCCGAGGTGGCTGGCGTCTCCTGACTCAGCCTTCCTCTTCCCAGAATTCTCCTTGTTTGTTTATCCCGCTTATACTTCCTGCCTGGCTACTGGCCAATCAGCATTTTATTTATCAATCAATCAGAGCAACACATATTCACAGCATACAGAACAATATCTCCATCATTCGGGTTCATGGAACAAAACATGAATCAAGGCAGATTAAACTGCAACAGTAGGCCATGGATGCCAGCATGATTTGTGCTTTATAAATTTTGTGTGTGTGAATCAGATTTGACATTGTATTAGTTACTTCTATATCACTGTGACCAAAATGCCCAACAGAAACAGCTTAATGGAGCAGAGCTTCATTCTGACTCATAGTTTCAGAGAGTTGCAGCCCATTGGAGTGGGTAAGGCATGGCGAAGTTCATATGGCTGGAGCACACAGGCCCAACCCAGGAGCAGAAANAACCTTCAAAGCCGGACATCTAGTGACCTATTTTAGCCATCATGGCTCCACCTCCTAGAGGATCCACAGTCCTCAAAATAGCNCTACAAAGAACTGGGAACCAAGCATTTAAAACATGAGTCTGTGGGAGGCATTCTAGATTACAACCACAGCAGTCCTGAATTAATTTCATTCATCTTTTTGAGTGTGCATACTTATTGTATCATTTTTATTTCAGTTTTGTTTTCAGCTCATTGTTATTTTACTTCCTCTACTTTGATTTCAATTTATACTTATTCTTTGTCTCATTTCTTGAGTAGCAGTGTATGCAACTGAATGTTGACCCTTCCAAGTTTTAATATGCGAATTTAGTGCTATCAGGGATCTCTAAGTCCTATGCTACCCACATACCACAAACACGCATTATTGATTTTTTGTTATTGTTCATTTAAAATATCCCCTAGTCTTGTTTATGAATTTTTCATTGGCATGTGACTTATTTATAAATAGTGTGCTTTAATTTTCAAGAATTTGGGAGTGTTCCAGACATCTTTGTTTTATTAATTTCTAGTTTAATTCTATTATGATCAAAGTACATATTTGTGTGATTTAAATAGGCTGTGTTGAAGTGGTTTGATTTATTTTCTAAATATGATCTATGATGCTGAACATCCTGTATGGATGTGAACTGTGTCTTCTGTGGCTTTGGGTTGGCAAGTTCTATAAATGGCAATCAGGTCAAGTTGATTTTCTGTGTTATTCAGTGTTCCATCTCCTTTCTGATTTTTCCATCTTCCTGTTGTATAAATTATTTAGAGACAAGTGCTGAAGTTGCCAACCCTAAGTGCAGATTTGTCTGCCATTCCTTTCGTTTTTCTGGCTTTGCTTTGTGTGTTTGGAACTTTCTCTCAGAGACTTGTATGTTTAGGATTGTAACTTCTATAACTGTGTGGTGTCCTTGTTCTCCCTAGCAATATTCTTTGTTCTGGACTGCATAGACCAAGTACTAATATAATAATTCTAGTTTTTTATTAGTGTGTGCATGTTGTATTTCTTAGTATATTTTATTTTCAGTCTAAGCCTTTGTATTTGGAAGTGAATTGTTTTTTCTTTTTGAGATTATAGTTACATCATTTTCCCCTTCCTTTTCCTCCATTCAAACCCTTTGATATTGCTCCCCATTTTGCTCTCTTTCAAATTCATGGCCTCTTTTTTTTTATTAATTGTTATTACATGCATATATGTATATGTGGGAGGCCTACCCATATCTCTGTAGGAGACCTCCTTCCACTTTTTCCCCGGGTACTCTTGAGGAGGGAGGAGTGAGAAATATTTAGATAGAAACATAGAGGGGGAGAGAAACAGATAGAAACACAGGATAGCCTCGGGAGGGCCTGGATCAATATCCACTAGCCCATTCTGTCTCTTCAAAATGGTTTTTTATAGGAATGCCAAGGGGAGGAGTAAAAGACCCCCCCTGACCCCAGCTCAGCCAAGTATAGAGCCTTCCAATTACCTGGTAACTATGCACATGGTCAAGCCATCCTCTAATGCAGCTCTGCTGGGTAAAGAAAGCTCAGATATCACTAGGAAACCTCTGTGGGCCTCCACATATATATGCATATATATTCCTAAATATAATCTGCTCAGTCTGTATAATGTTACTTGTATGTATGTTTTTAGGGCTGACCANTTGGTATTGGATAATCAGTTGGTGTGCTCTTTGTGCGTTCTCTCTCTCCCAGCATTCTTAGTTACTTGAAGTTCTATATGTAGAGTTGAGACCTTGTGGTCTTTCCCCTGTCTGCTTTGNCATATCTANTGTCCTCCTTGTTCAACTCATGTTTGGGCAGTCATGTTGGCGTAGCCTCTGGCATTACTAGGAAACAATCCTACANCAAACTCCCTGGTCTTCTGGTACTTGCAATCTTTCTGCCCCTTCTTCCTCAATGTTATCTGAACTTTAGGCGTGGGAATGTTTTGTAGATGTAGCCATTGGGATGGGACTCCACAACTTTGCATTTGGATTGGTTGTAGTTTTCTGTAGCGGTCTCNGTCTCTTGCAAAGAGAGGTTTCCTTGATGAGGGGTGAATATTGAACATATATGTGTGTATAAGGACAAATATTTATAGATTGTTGTTAGNGATTATACAGTTTTTAGTAAATTAGTGGTTCCAATAACCACGACTTTACTAGTACTGGGTAGTTAGCTTGGTTTTCAGTACTAGGCATGGTTTCCNTCTTGTTAAGCACGTCTTAAGTCCAATTAGAGAGCNTTTGGTTACTGCCAAGATATGTGTGCCACTACTGCAACTTTAGGGTTGTNGTGCCATGATGGTCATCAATGTGGTTCATAGGAATNATAGCTGTTATNTCATTTGGAATTGCTTATCTCATATGGAANCTTGCNTGGTGCCTTCTAGTACCATGAAGGCTAGTCCTCAGAGAGGAAGCATTGAAAATAAATGTTTATAGGCAGTATGGTTATGCTTCTATTTTGTTTTAAGGTTTTGCAACAGGTCTCACTGTGTATCCTTGTCTGACTTGGAATCCACAGAGATCTGCCTGNAGCCTGCACCACCATGCTTATTATTTTTGTTTGTTTGTTTTATTATTCTTAATTTTAATTATTAGTTATTTTATGTGTATGGGTATTTTGTATGGGGCCCCTTTGGCCAACAACTTGATTAGATATAACCCATTCCTAGGACTGGANGTTTCATTTGGTGTTAAGAGATGTCTAGTTGGGCTTTGTCTCTCCATTATTTGGTGATTCCATTTAGATTTCTCTCATTTATGTATATATGTTAAGAAGCTTCTACTATAAGTAGGTTTCTGTATGCCCCCTCAGACCCTTAGCTGTTCATCCTCATATTTCTTCTCATACCCCCTTTCCTCTCCCCTCTCCATTTAATNGTCCCATTCCAGTCCATACCCTCTGTTTCTCCATAGCTTTGTATTCTATTTCCTCTATTTTAGGACCACCCACCCCAGTCTCTTACTCTATGACTAATCTTTGTGATTATTCAGATAGTAGCATGCCTACCAAAGGTTTAAAAGCTAACATCTACATAGAAGCAAATACATATTATATTTTTCTTTTAGGGGCTGAGTTACTTCACTCAGGATAATTTTTTCAAACTCCATCCATTTACCTGTGAATTTCATTTTTTTNAAACAGATGAGTAATACTCCATTGTGTAAATGTAACNTATTTTCATTATCTATTCATCCATTGATAAACTTTTAGNCTGTTCCTAGTATCTGCTATTATGAGTAGGGAAGCAATAAATATGGANGAGCAAGTGCCTCTGTAGTATGGTTATTAATATAATCTGACAATGTCTGGTCGTTTTATTGTTTAGAGCACATACTTACTTACATACATGCTTGTATTTTTGTTTGTTTGTTTTTGAGACAGGGTTTCTCTATGTAGTTCTGGCTGTTCTGGAGCTCTCTATATAGAGCAGGCTGACCTTGGACTCAGAGAGATACTCCTGGCTCTACCTCTGCCTCCCAAGGTCTGGGATTAAAGGCATGTGCTACCATGCTCAGCCATACTTGTGTTCTTAAGACTTGACTAATATTCACTATCTTGTTTTTCTTTTTTTGCATTTTGTTTTTCTCCCTTCAGTTTCAGATTATATTTTAACTTATTTATTTATTCAATCTTTTTATTCTTTCTTTACTTATTTAAGACTGGGTCTTATGTAGCCCAGGCCCCAGAATCATTGTATAGCATTGGTCTTGAACTTCTGATTCTCCTGCCTTCACCTCCTAAGTGTAGGCATATGCCATCATGCCTGCCTGATGTAAATGGTACTGGGGATTGAACCAAGGGTTTCATGCATGTTAGGCAAAACTCTACAAACAATCATATCTCTAGTTCCTCAACTGAATATTTTATGGTTATATTTTATTTCTACTATTGGCTTATTATTACTGGGACTCATTTTAATTTGCTAGTTACTCTTGGATTTATAATGGGATTAGTTTAATTAAAATCTATCTTCAAGTAGAATTTTCCCCGTTTACATGCAATAAAGCAAACTAAGACAGCACACTCACCTTCTCTGGTGTGTATTGTGTGCCACTGTTGGCGCATGTCCTAAGTTTACATGGGTTGTGAACCCACAATGCATTGGTTATACTTACTGTCATATCAGTGATATTTTAAAATAGAAAATAAAGTTAATACTTTCTATTACGTTAAACATTTCCAGGAATCCACTTTTTCTTTCTGGTGTCACATTTCCTTACCTNAAAGAATTTACTTTAACATTTCTTGCAGTTCTGATTGGCTGCTAATTTAGTTTCCTAGTTTTTCTATTATTATGGTAAAAGGCTTTCATTAATTCCTTATTTTTATCATTATGGTAAAAGACTTTCATTATTTCCTTATTTTTGAATGGTGTTTTAATTATGTGGAGGGCTGACAGTTTTTCTTTGAGCACTGTAAAAATGTCACTGTATTTTCTTCTGTCATGTGAAGTNTTTGCCAGGATGACTGCTATATCACTTTTCTTCTTGATTAGCATGTAATACTGTTTATAAGATACAATGTCATAGTTTCCCTACATTGTTTAATATTTGACTCTGGGTAATTAGCATACCTATCACATTAAGCATAGATTGTGTGTGGTGACATCATTCAAAATCTTTCTAGCTTCTTGAGATATATTATTATCAGTGCTGGTTATTTGCTTATCCTGTCATACAGTAGGACACCAGAATTTATTTCTCTTCTCTGTAGCACTGTACTGTTGANGAGCCACTTTCTTATCCCTCTTTTCCCAGCCCCTCTATCCCTGGAAATCACTGTTCTTTTTATTCTTCAANGCACTTTGCTCTATTTGAATACTGAGCTGTAAGTATATTAATTTTGTTTTCCTGATTTATTTTACTTTTCTATCTCAGCTTCTCCGAGGTTCCAGGAACAATGTTTTCTCTTTCAGTATTTCTTTAGTGCTCTANTTTTGGCCCTGTCTAGTCTTCTCATTTCTGTTACTGTGATGTATTTCTTTAGCATTTCTATTGAACTCTTTTTTATCTTTTACATTTCTCTTCTGAAACTCCCCACCTACTCAGGCATGCTGACCATTTCCTCTCTTTGATGACATGTGACTCACAGTTTTTTCAACCCTTCTTTAATAAAGACACCATCTGGGCTATCTCTGAATCTTCCTGCATTGATTTCTTTGTCTACAGAGTGAATTGTGGGNTTTTTTGTTTGTTTGTTTGTGTCTTGTAGGTTTTATGGAAAAATTGTGTTAATTGGGATTAATCTTCATTTTGCAAATTCTCAGTATTTTTAAGGAAAGAAAATATTATGTATTTATAAAAACCAGAAGAATTGATTTTAAGCAAAGAAAGATACAGCTTTCTTTTAATGTTATTTGAGAACGAGGCTACATGCTTGTGCTGGTTCAAACCAGCTGCTACTGTATTTATTTTCTTCAGGAGAGTATCAAAGAACAGTTGCAAATTTTACTAGTTAGAAATTCTCAAAGTGGACANACTGGTGGAAGCTCCATGACTTTAATGGTCTGATTTANACCTGTTTATTGAGCATATGCTAAATGCTGGANCTGTTGCTGTGATAAAACACTATGACCAGAGCAACTTAATGAAGAAAGGGTTTATTTTGACTTACGGTTCTAGAGGGACAGAGTCTATCAGAGTGAGGAAGGCACATATTGTAGCAGGAACAGGAAGCTGGCTGATCACATTTCCATGGAACTGTTGTATAGGGTAGATGGTGAGGGTATAGGAAGTCCATTCCATGGTCATTTTATGCCATGTTATATTTTATGCACAAGGTATGATTTAAAAATATATCAAGGCCCCAGAGAAACTCCAGGCAGAAATTACTGTGTCTGTAATNCAGATCATGGAATCTTGAGTAAGAAAATTTAAAGATGATGAAGGACAGTGAGTGACTTCTTCTTTGAAGTGAAATGTTTATTTAGCCCAGATACACATGGATATCTAATCCCAGGAATGTGCACTACCCTAATTCTATTAATATTCCATGACTCAGAATGCAAGAGACTAAAATCAGGCTTCCCACACAAATGACATCCCAGATCCTATTGAATGAGATTGTCAGAGACATGAAAAGTTAAGGAAATGTGGACTGTGCTCTTGAGGCTGATTCCTTTGTCNTATTTATTGGCAGTTTTTCTGAATGAAAGACAGAATGGGGAAATAGGAAAGTTTGCTTATGTAACTTCCTTTCAGCAATCCCACTCCCAGTATGTCTGATTCCAAAGGAGCCACACTGTGGTCTGGTTAGTGTAGACAAAGAGCCTTCTTTGGCTTACCACTGGGGAAAAATAGATCTTTGTAATAAGCTTTAATCTCAAATCAGTTAAACCCGTGGAGGATGAGCTGGACACTCAGGAAACA
>LZPO01089284.1:0-10755 GCA_001675575.1 Neotoma lepida
GGGGAAGGAGAGGATGGGAACTTGAGGGAGTAGGTTGGGCAGGCTGGCTATGGGAGGAAGATTGGGAGCAGGACAGAGGGGGGAGAGTAAGGGAAGAGATGTCTTGATATGGGGGACTATTTCAGGGATTACGGAGAAACCTGGTGCCAGGGAAACTCCCAGGAATCCTCAAGAATGACCCCAGCTAAGATTCCTAGCAATAGTGGAGAGGGGCCTGCACTGGCCATCTACTGTAATCACATTGGTGACTACCCTAATTGTCATCAGAGAGCCTTTATGTAGTAAACTCTAGTATCTTATCTAAAAATAACCCAGGACCTATCTTTCATCCCAGGGTCCAAGTTTTAGCTTCCCTCCAGTTTCTGCAATTTTCTTGTCCAATTCTATGTCTGTTCACCACAGTGCTCACCTGTTGTGTGTTCACTACAGTGCTCACTGCCATAGAAAGTGCTTTTAGATTCTCCTCCTCTCATTTGAAAAACCTGTGTATACCACATCTTCTCTGGACTCAGGAATGTATTTTTTCTTTCTTTTTGGACAGAAGACTTTCTGTGAATGCCCATCCTTCTGCCTCAGCCTCCCAATACCACTTCTTCTGACCATTTATTAGCCATAGTGTACTCCTTTGTAAACTGCAAGCACCAAAAGGAAACAACAGATGCAACACCCCCTTTCCATCAGTTTCCAGATTCTCTCTTGCTTCTTGCTCTACTTCACTGTCTCATCTATCAAAAAAAAGTTGATTATGTAAAACTTGTGTTGATTTCTCATTGCCTAAAACAATAATACTTGAATAATCTAAGGGGTATAAAAGTCAAGCCTCTACCAACTGGATCTTCCTCTTCGTGCAGATTTGCCTCTCATCAATCTAGGTCTATTAAATATCCTTGAAACTTCCTTTGCAAGGAAGATGGAATTAGGAAGGATGCCTACAGGATGGAATTAGGAAGGATGCCTACAGAGCCAGATGGAAGCAACAGTACTATTTATTCAATCAGAGAAGTACCTATCAGTCATGAATATGATGTCCACTTTTAAAGTTGTATCTTCTTTTGCTCCTTGTTACAGTGCATTACCTGTGTTCTAAACATCTCATAACTTTGCTCCTGTGGATAATGTCCTGAACTGTCCATCCTTAGTACAAATACAGCTTTTAGTCTGAGAGATGCTAGCTGGTTCTCTGAGATCCATCTCAAGTACTTTTCTTCCATGCAACTTACTTTTAAGGAGAATATGCTTTTCTTTTTCTTTTTTCTTGTAGCGATGTAATTTTATTTCTGTAAGTTAAATTTCAAGCAAATATAAAGCTACATTAATCTGTACTCGTCACTATGCTGATCTTGCCACCAGTATTGCCAAGCTTTCCTACTATCTGTCTAAGAAATTAATTCACTAATTTTCCAGAGTGCTGAGAATATTGTGATGGCCAGAAATGACTCATTCACTCTTTAGCAATGATGAAGAAAAACCTCCAATAACTTTTGACATTATCCAAAATCCAACTAAAAGAGGAAATAATTCTTAATTAGAATTATAAGTATAATAAAGTGAGAATGTACTGAAGAGATTATATACATATATAGCATTGGTAATAGCTTGGTAACCCAAGCATCCAGGTGATGTTACACAAGACTTAACAGGATGGGGAAGTAGTTTTAGTTGGTCCAACTGAGGACACTTTAAGTCTATAAATTATTATAAATTTAATATTCATTTTCATCTATATATTTTTTATACTTCATGGAGAAACTGTTGGAATTATGTTCTATATTCTATAAGTCACTGATGGAATATCTTTCAGAATATTGATAAGTATTTCCTCAGTGCTATAACTGAATCTAAGAAGAAAACCTGAAAATACTTTATGCAAAAACCAAATCCTCAAAAGAAACAGTGGCAGGAAGTGAGAGGATGACATGACACTAAAAGACTAAAATCCTCCAAGTACAGTGACACTTTAGTGGACCCTGGCTACGGTGAGTCTCCAAAACCCTTAAAATTATAAATTAAACATGACAGTTTATCTGCTAGTCTGTCAACAAAAGCAATGTAATAGATAATTATAAAAATAAAATTTAAAGGAAAAGGTTCATCCTAGTTTGCTTCCTTGTTGCTGTGAAAAAACACTCCAAAAACCTTGGAAGAGGAGAGGGATTTTTAGGCTTACACTTCCTTGTCACACTCTATCATCAAAGGAAGCCAGGGAAGGACGTAGAGGCCACAGAGGAACATTGCTTACTGGTGTACTCCTTAGACACCACTCAGCTTGCTTTCTTACATAGTTTGTGTCATATACCCATGGGTGGTATTGCTTTTAATTGGGCTAGGCTCTCCCACATTAATCATTAATCAAGAAAATGCCCAACAGACACACCCACAGGATAATCTGATGGATGTAATTATTCAGTTGATGGTCTCTCTTCCTGGGTTACTCTATATTGTGCCAAGTTGAAAAACTTGTGTGCCATATATATATATATATATGTATATATATGGCGTGTGTATGCATATGTGTGTGTATCTGCATGAATGTGTATATGCGTGTATGTGTGCATATGTGTGTGAGCATGTGTGTGTGCATCCATATGTGTATGTATGTGTGCATGTCTATGTGTATGTATATTTGTGTGGTGTGTGTGTGTGTGTGTGTGGTTTGAAATAGATATATTTCTTTAGTTTGACACTTAGGGAGATACATTCTTCTCTGGTTAAAATAAATAAAAAATAAATAAAACCCCTGTATTTTACTTGACTTTTTCTAAAAGTTTGATGTTCGAATAAATCTAACAATAATAAATAGTTAAATAAATAAATAAATAAATAAATAAAGAGTTAATAAATCTAACTCTTACTTTTATGCTGTTATAATGTCACTTAAGCTTCTACTAGAACACTTTCTAAGAGTGCTATGCTTGCATCTAAATTCTGATGTTTTAGTTGGGTTTATATAACAAGTAGTAACTTTAATGACAGTATTGCAAGTAAGAATGCACTATAAGGTCCCATAGACTTAACAACTATGATTGGTAATACTATTCTATGCATGGAATTGTACTCAAGAACACACTCAGAAAAAAATATCGTTTTAGTTTACTTTAAATTGATATTTATTTACAGCTCCTTGACTTATAGACATAAATCATATGGTCGAATTTTGATCATTTTATTCATTTACTCACTCAATATTTTCATGTAATAGAAATATACTATTGTTATAGTGGTAAACATGATTGATTTAGCCAAAGTAAGATAATACTCCTTAGCTATTTGGATCTTATATCCTATATGGTGGTTAGGGGATGTGACTGTTGGCAGCTGATTCCGTCTCAAATGCTCTTACTGGAGTAGCAAAACAGCTTGGAACTGTGGAGGATCTCAGTCTGAGCTAATGGCCAACCCGAGCAACTGTACAAACTGTACAGATAACTTCTGTTCATTCCACTGGCTCTAATTAGCCACCCCATTGGTCCTAGCTACCAGAGAAGTAGGAAGTACAGCCTATGTTTCCTGTAGGCAAGAGAAGATGTAGGCAGAGGCTTGTGAACACAAAACTTTGATTTGTATCTTACTGAAAATATCCTTTCCCTCATAGTGTTCATATCCTAGAGTGGGTAGAGAATGTTTACAGCTGTATGAACAAATGGCTGAAAATAACTAGATACATAATAGACAGGAATGAAGGTAATAAAGTCTAATACAGGAGATAGGAAGCCAAATGGGAGATACTACTAGAGTCCATCCAGTAAGGCATGATGCTGTAGGGGAAGCTGGTAACTCTGCAGATATAAAGTATGATGTGTGAGAGTGGAATGCATGTATTTCATGATGGAGATAGCTTGTTCTTGGATTGCATGCAGGAGCTGGATATATAGCAGAAACACTTCAAAGATAGCTTCATAGTTAGTCTTGATAAACTCAATAGACAATGCAAACTTATGAGATACAGAGAGCTGAGAAAGAAATAATTTTTTGGTGGAAGGTTTGGAAAGAGTTTTGTTTGACTATGCAAATTTTGAGGCCCTCCTCCCTCAAATACACCATTAGAATGTCAGCATATTAAGTAGAAATGTTAATGTTAAATTAAATAAAAGAGACTAGGTACTCACTTTATTTCCTTTGGCATCATATAAGACTGATTTTCAAATAAATCTAAGAATTCTATAAAATTTAACTTTATACTTTCTTAATAACAAATAAGCTGATTTACAAATGTTATAAGATGCTGTGTTCTATCCCTCTTACCCCAAAAGATGAAAAGAGATCCAAAGCCAAAATAATGTGCCTTGTACATATATTGTGATCATTGGGAACCACAAAATGATTCACAAAATTTAGGAGCAAGTTAGAAACAATTATTAAATTAGGAATGATACTAANTTTGAAGTTAGGTTTAAAGGAATGGTGCAATATTTTAAAATGAGTGGGAAAGTATGGTCACTCTCATAGATATCATGGCAGAACACTCAACAGATTATAGGAGAGAACAATCAAAAATAATATGCACTCACTTTTTCACTTATTTCAGAGCACATGAAGAAATGACAGGGACATCACTTGATAAAGGATGAGTGCTGTGCACTTAAAGTCATTATAAAGAAAGTTATTACCTGTGAAGACAGAAAAAAATGAATCTCCTACTAGAAACTCTGGTACCTAAAAGACGTTCTAGGAAGAGGGTAGAAGACAGAGAAGATAGGAAACAAACAATAAAGCAAAACAGTGTATTATAGGAAGGTAAGGAGATAGAATTGTGTTAAAACCTTTAAGATGATTTCCAAAAGGAAGAAATAGGAATATTAGAAGCTGATGAGAATGAGACAAAGCTGCAAATAGTAAAGTAACTAAAATTTTCGCACCCGATTTTCTGTGTGATTTTTGACAAGACCAACTTTTATGAAAAAAAATACAAGCTGAAATGTCATTGAACAGGAGATAAGGTGAACTAAGGTTTAGAAAGAGGGAATGTAGACAACTTTTTTTAAAACAAAGTGTGAATTAAAGAAAAGAAATAATATGTAAAATCAAGAGGGATTTTAGAATGGAATGTATTAGAAGACATACATGCCCAGAAGCAGACTGTAATAAGAAGAAAAATAAACTATACAAGAGCTAAAATACTGTAAAAGTAAGGTTCTTAGGATATAAAGATGGAATGATTCACATCCACAGACTTCATATGTGGCAGGGCTCCGCTCATATGTTGTCACTGAGTGAAAGCTTTCAGAAAGTGAGCTGGGTGTTTGAAATGAGAAGGACATGGAGGACTTATGTTAGCTGGACTGTCTACTTTGTTTCCAGTCCCTCTGGCTCTGGGAATCAAGCTCATATGTGTGTGGAAAGTAGCAATCTGCTGGCAGCTTTGGATAGCTGAGAGTCATTGAAGGCTTCAGAGAAGAAATGGTGTGCAAGAGTCACATGAATGAAGTACTAGTTAGTTAGACTAACTAGTAAGTAAGACTCTCTAGTTTCTTGTTCTCAGCACCTGGAGATGATCCCTCCATAGTCAACAGTCCCATTCTGTGCACAGAAAAAAAGGGTATCTTTGAGTTTATTTCCAGTAGTTTTGCCAGGAACTCAGGAGGAGGAAGAGTAATGCAAGAAAATTGAGGTCAGTAGCAAGCCAGGAGAAAGAATCAATCATTTGTGTTACATCTTGGATCCTGTTTCTATGCTAGTACAAGTTCACACACCAGTTGAATGACTTTTTGCCAATTTGTTGTTGTTGATGTTATTGTTGTTTCTTATTTGCTGTTATCAAAACTAATTTTTAGTATCATTCAACTTATAGTTATTCACTTAGTTTCCAAAGTATTATGAAGTCTAATGTAGATAAATGATTAATATTTATAAACTTTGGAAATTAGACAATTTAATACTAAGAAGTAAAAGTCTAAATGACTTTCCACTTCCGAAAGGGTCATTTAAATGATTTCTCTTGTAAAATGTCTTTGGCTAACTTGACAGTTCTGAGACTTAAGAAACACAATGTATAAATGCCACACTTATAGTCCATTTTCAGCTTGGCTGTTATTCTTGATAAAATTTTAATGTTATCTCATTGAAAGACTTTCGCTTCTCAAAATGAAAGAAAGTTAGTTGGATGTAAGGTTTTATTTTTGACATGAGATATTTTAGAGATAGTTTCCAATTAGTTGATTTCTGTTTTTGTTTGTTTGTTAGTTTTTTGATAAAATGTAAAAATGGACACATATAAAGAACAGGGGCCAAGGCCAGTGTTTTCTCTATAGGAGATACTTTGAAAGCTGATTTAATCACCAAGATAATTCTATGAGACAAATATTATTATCTCCGTTTTATACAATAAAAAACACGGTTAAGAAAATTTTTATCATTTGCTCAAAGGCACAAATTCAGCAAGTGACTGAGCTGGATTTGAGCCCAGATCTGTCATTATACCAAATCTGTATGCTTTTTAGGTCAGAAACTTGCCTCCAGGTTTTAAACTAAATGTCTGTATTGTTAATGTGTACAAGCATGTAATATTTAAACTAATGGACGAGATGGAAAAGGCATATAAACAAATAATCTCACCATTTGACATCATTTCAAGCATACATACATACATAATTTCAAAATTGTTCCTACCCAATATTATCTTCCCAGATTAGTGGCATGTGGTTTATCATGTGCTAATGTTTGAAATCATTCTATAATATAAATTGACTTTAATTATCTATATTTGTCTAATACTAAATTAAAGATAATGCTATGCTAACTATAGAAACCAAGGCTGTATACGTCTTTTCTGTTTTCTCAGCTGACTCAAATCAAATGAGATAATTCTGTCTGTTTAATTTCCTTTGACTCAATTCACAGTCACTACTAACTAGATTTCAGCAATACCTGTTCTGCACATTACAAAGTTTCCCTAAAGCAAGCCTAATGCATCAAAGTATGTCATTCAATCTAGCATCAGTGTATGCATCATACAGTAACCACATTTTGTATAGGTTTAGTACAATAGTTGTGACAATAAAGCCAAAGAATCTTGACTTCAAAGACACACACCAAATGCACAGATAGATTTAGGCATAAACATGTGAACCTACAAACATATATCAAAACAAGCACATTATACATAAATATGCAATATGTATATGTTCATTTTATCTAATAATGTAGGATAACAAATTACACACATAATATTTCTATAAACTATATACTATTTTTACCTTAAAAATCTGGCAGTGGTACCCAGTACCAGCAGTACAATCAGCAATTAACATTATCAGGGTATTTCCTAAGCTCTTTATGTGAATTAACTTACATCCTTCAGCTAGTCATCTATTACTGTATAACATATTATTCCTCAAATGAGTAGCATTAAATAATACTAATGATCTCCTAGATACTGTGCATCGTGTGTGTGTGTGTGTGTGTGTGTGTGTGGGTGTGTGTGTGTGTGTGTGTGTGAGTGTGTGTGTACATAATGGAATTTTATGCAATGGCAAATTGTGAAATTCTGAAATTTCAAGGCAAATGGATGGAACTGGAAAATACTACTCTGGCTGAGGCTACTCAGACCCAGAAAGACAAACATCTCATGTTCTCTCTCTCTCATATATGAGCCCCAGCTTTAATTTTTTTTGTATTTATTCTGGAGAAGTTGAGGTGGCCAGGAAACTAGGAAGAGGCAATTTGTGGGAGAGAAGGTAAAGGAGGGAAAATAGCAAAATATAGGTATAATAATACCACACAGGGTAAATACTCAGGACAAAAAGCTTTTAACATGGTGTGGGACAGATGAATGGTGAAATGATGGGTGGAGAGGGTTAGAAAAACAAAGTGTACAAGAAAAAGCTATGGGGCAATTTATAATCTTGAACAAAAATGAAATTATAATGGAGTATTAGAACACACATGATGTGAAACACAGGGTGTGTGGATACTGGGGAGAAAGGTTTAAGTGGATATAGAGACAAGTGGATGGGGGAGAGGTGGAAGTTGAGGTGAATTAACAAAAACTATGGATTATGAAAAAGTCTTACAAATATACTGATTTATAAGCTAATTAAGACTAATTTATTTATTCATTTATTGATTTGCAACAGAATCTCATCTCACTATATAGCTTGGGCTGTCCTGAAACTCACTATATAGACAAGTCTGTCCTTGAATTCATAGAGATCTGCCTGCCTCTGCCTCCAAGTGCTGGAATTGAAGGTGTGTAACACCAGGCCCAGCTTAGTTAAGATATAATTTTAAAAAGAAAGTTTTAACAGAAGACAATATTGTTCCCAGATGACTCAGGATGTTAAATGAAAATCTCAGTACCAATATCTCACTAACTTCAAAGGCCTCAAAGACCTCAAAGGCATCCCAAACATTAGACTTAGTGCCAAAGCCACTACACACTTGGGGTGGTGGACATAGATAAACAGTGAATTGTCCAGGAAACTGTTACTGTTGGCTATATTTCATAGTGCTGGAAGATTCTAAACAGGATACTGGGCAGAAAATACATAAGTCGTCTTGCATTGTATAAGACTGGGTAGGCAAGCTGTGCAAACTGGTGTAATAGTAACATGACAGTTCTGGGAATAACCACCCACTCTCTGATTGGATTTGTGTCCTACTACACAGGAAAGAAATTAACATCTGGTACTGTTAAAACTGTTTAAAAGTCATTGACAGCATGGGTCATAAGCACTGGGGAAAAATTTCTGCTGTTTACTAAATAGTTGTGTTGTCAAACTGCCTTCTATTTATGTTTATATCCAAAGTCTTGTAGATTTTCATTACTCTCAACCTTGACCAGAAAGGCTTCTTTTCAGTGTGTAGTGACCAATGTAGAGACTCATAACCGTATACCAAGTGCTGGGAATCAGTGACTGTAGGTACTCGGCCATAAATAGAATGACTTTATTAACTTTCCCCTGATGCAGTTTCGGGAAACATCATGGAAGTGGGGTAGAAACAAAGGAAGGGTCAGAGGATGAGGAAAGTGTTATCAAATGCTAGACATGACATGGTTAATGTACATATGAACTCACAGAAGTTGTGGTTACAAACGACATGTAAATGATCAAGCTATTTAAAAATTCCAGCATGGATAAGGAGATGCCTAACATGGCCCAACCCCTACCTGATGAGCAGCTGATGTCCACTGTCAGAGGAAGATCCCCTTTTCTTTGAGGGTGCAAACACTAGTAGTCCGCCTATGTCCAAGTGTATGGAGCAACACCGATGTGCATATGGTCAGCAATGATTTGACTCAGAATGTTATGCATTTTTCAAAGGACATGAAATTGTTAGAGAGATATTCTTGGGGGCCTGAATGTGGGAAGTAGAGATGGATAAGATGGAGATATATGTATGACATTTTCAAAGCATAATAAAAATATTATTTTTACAAAGGAAGTGAAGAATACATATGATAAGTTAGGAAAATATATATGGTAAGTTAGGAAAAATATATGGTAAGTTAGGAAAATATATATGGTAAGTTAGGAAAAATACATGGTAAGTTAGAAAAATGGTTTACCCATGTAATTTCCTCATATAAAATAACATTAATAGTCTAACAATACAAAATTATATTCTATAGTAAGTAGTACATTCAAGAGCAGAAAATAAAGTTGCCATCTTTTGTTTAATTAAAAGATTTTACTACATTATGGTTCTCACAGTAGTTGCTTAACAAGTTTTATTGTGTGAACAAATCAACCAATGAAGACATGAGTAGTACTTGTGCCCTGTATTTCCATCAACAAATTCCACAGAAGAGATGAAATTCTTGCCCCTGTTTCTGAAATCACATGATAGTTTTCAAATCTGTTTGTGCATCTGTAGCTTCATTACCAGATAAAACATTTATATTTGAAAATATGGTCACAACTGCTTTTGTGTTTTGTGACATATTTCAAGGATGGGAAGAAAGATTTTTTGAGAGAATATAGTTGAGAAAATTCTCAAATTCATTTTCATGAAAGGGATAAAATTATTGATAAACACATCTAAGTTTTCAGATTGGTTATTTCTCAGAGGTTATTTGGGGTCATAATTGTAAATCTCATTATCGTACTTGAAAGGGGTCTCTTTCATTATTATGGTGCTGAGGTCCGTATCCCTGAAGCTAATTGCAAGGTAGAGCTGCAGAGTTCTAATTGTTTGCCATCAAAATAGCTGTGTAAGCTTGATTAACAGTGTTCAGCAACATTCATAACAGTCCAAGCCTGGCCCTGCATAAAATAGAAACTGGGAAAAAATCAATAAGATTTAATAAGATCAGGAACAATCACTTACAATAGTACATCAATCACACAAAGTAATAGGTGCAGGATTTGATAGGGTCCTGAACTGCCTGAGAGATTCATAACCAGTACTCGTTAATGATTTGTTCATTTGCATTTTATCAATCCAGCTACAGCTGACAAGCAGAAGGAGCAGGAGAAAGAAATATGTTGACTTAAACTCATCAGCTTTGCAATTAAAAAAATAACATATAATAGCAAATGTCTTGTCACATGGAAATCTGATGTTATTACCAAGATGTGTGCAATCATTTGCTCTTCAGACTGAGCTGCTGTTAGACTTGCATAACAGACCTGATGTCAGTGTTCTGTGGTCACTTAGATGTCCCAAAAGCTTAGAAAGAATGTACATGGCATAAGCTTCTACTGCATAATTATATTCAATGCAAAATGGGCCCAGTTCCTTGTTTTTATCTCTTTGAAATAAATGAAGCTCCTGGCTTTGCCTTAGGCAAAACCTCAATCAAATGCTGAAATAATC
>LZPO01089288.1:0-10713 GCA_001675575.1 Neotoma lepida
GAGGAGAGCTTGTCTGATAATCTCTGGATCTTCAAGGATATATCTGACTGTGAAGAAAAAAGCAAAATGCACAACATATGGTAGGGAGAAGGTATGGGGGTATTTCCAAGTTGATTTCTGTTGCATATGACAAATCTATATGGCACATGACCTTTAAAATAGTTTGAAAATTTTGTGAAGCAGCATGGCTTTTCCTAGGGAAAGATTGGTCATTATACTGTGACCCTAGGATTGAAATTGCCTTAAATTCACCTTCCCTTCTCAGATTTAGAGAATGTAAATACACACAGGCATGAGGAATTAGTTTTACAATTAATTCTTGTAACCCTTAATAGGTAATGCATTATATCCACCTCTAAGTTTCAAAAGTTCTTCCTACACAGTTCTTATAATGGTAATAAAGCAAATATCCTGTAAGANAAATTACAAGATCCACCGATTAGCATAAATGGAAACACATAGCTGTGCAGTGACTTATCATGTTGAATAATTACTTCAGCTCCTATATGCTTCTACCCTTTACCCCACTTTATTTTTTGTTCTTTTTACCAGATTATGTCCTCAGAATCTTAATATTTAATCTGTGATGTAAATGGTTTGAATTTCCTTAAAATACACAAGTGTGTCATTAAATAAAATGAACAGGGATTCTTTTAAGAAATGTTGAAAGGAGGAAGGAATAGGGGTGTGCATGATCAAAATAGAATGCATGAAATTCTTGAAGAATTAATAAAATGTTATATTTTAAAAACCTCAGCTGTAAAGTAAGCTTGCTGGCCTGGAGGCTTCCAAAGCCAAAACATACTAGAGAGACAACTGGTAAATGAATAAAGTTATTTAGGGAAGCAGAGATATCTTTGTTGATATCATATTGGTATAAATTTGTATTGTTGAACTGTGTGTGTGTGTGTATGTGTGTGTGTGTGTGTGTGTGTATGTGTGTTCCTGCATGTGTGAAATGAGATTGCAATTTAGCAGTATTCCCTTTCTCTGTAAGGAACCTGTAGCAAATCTATTTCTGAAACCAGCAATACCTTATTTTGCAAATGATTTAATTTAGAGAATTAATGCACAGCAAGTAGAAGCGTNAAGTGGNTGTGTGGGCNCCTGGATTTTGCCCCAGGAACACACTGAACAAAAGCCTTCTTTGGAGTGCAAAACATTTCTTGATGCACTGTGGAGCTTGNATTTNTCATGCATTCTGACAGACTGTTGTGGTGTNCATGTGGAGAACACTCACATTGGAGTCANTGCTAGTAGAGTTGTATTGTTCTTCATATTTGTAAAAATTCTTTTTTTAAGTTTCTTAGTCTTGTTCTTTATTTGCTGTAGCTTGTTTGTTTTGTGTTATCGCTTTGTGTTGTGGCTTTATCTAAACATTGGATATAATTTAGTTTAAATGTCAGTTTAGCATTTGAATATCTGAATGTATCTGAATGGCATGTACTTATCTAAAACTAATTTGTGTCTATTATCAAGAAACATTATACTATTTCAGTATTTGTAATTACTTTCTAATTGACTAGTCTCATTTCTTTACTATTTATTTACTTCCTAAATGTTTTTCCTCTGTTCTACTTTTCTGATCTAAACAATTTTCCTTTTTTTAATTTTTTCTCCATTAATTTTTATGTATTTAGTTTTCATTTTTAGTGTAGTTTTGTTTTGCTTTCAACTGTTTGAAAGTTTAGTTGGAGAGGGTGAAGATACGTCAATCCAGAAAAGAGGGATGAGGGGAGGAAAAATGAATTGTAGTGATTTTCATGCATCTGTCTCTCTCATGCGCCTTCCTCTTCATTGTAATTGTTTATCTTAACATCCCTTCTGCATTTGTGCCTTTTATTCTGTGTGTGATCCACTGAGTTAATTGAGTTCTTGCTCCAGTATCAGTGGGGAGTTATTTACTGGAGTAAATGCGATTGAGAAGTGGTTACACCACTGATGAAAATGACAAATGACACACATCTCCCATTGACAACTGCCCACTTCTCAAGAAGTTTGAGGAGNAATGGGCCTCTTCTACNTTGATGGGGAAATATTGATGGGTACAATCACCTGAAGGTCTTGTGAAGATAACCATTGTGCCAATGTTTACAGAACAGGGTAAGAATTCCTTCCAGTGGAACGAGCCAGAAAACAACTGGTTATCTATAAAACATGCCAAATTTGTACTACAGGTCACTTTTTTTTGCCTAGGAGGTCATTGTAGTTCACAGGATTTACAGCTGGGTGTTACTATTGATGACTTCATCATACTATGGGAAGTGGGGATGATACAACACATGGCCTTGAACTTGAAAGGAGAAATATAGAGTGGAAAAGTCTAAGTAGGGAAATGGGTGGATGATAGGGAAAGGAAAGGGGAGGAGAGANGGCTAATATAATTAGGAATANAAGAAAAAGGTGTATGTTAACCTGTTTGGTATTTCTTTTTACTATTTCTTACAAAGCAATCTTACTGTTGCCACCTTTANTGGTGAANTTTGCTTATATTAAATTCTAGAACACATGGCTTTATATCCATGTCTAGCTTAGCACACTTGCAGCATTCTCTTTNTAATTTGCATAATATCTGAAATGCAGTGATATATTGTGTCTCCCAAAGTATTGTGTACCCTAATGAAACTTATCTGGGGTGAGAGAACAGAACAGCCACTAGGTTAGACATAGAGGCCAGAAAATGGTGGCACACACTTTTAATCCCAGCCCTTGAGATCTCATGTCTTGCTTGGGAAAGACACATGCCTTAATCCCAGTAAGTGATGGCAAGAAGCAGAAAAGTATATAAGGTGTGAGGACTAGAAACTAGAGGCCTTTCAAGCTTTGAGCTTTTTAGCAGTAGTTCAGCTAAGATCCATTCGGGTGAAGACTCGGAGGCTTTTAGTCTGAGGAAACAAGATCAGCTGAGGAGTTGTCAAGGTGAGGTTGGCTGTGGCTTGTTCTATCTCTCTGATCTTTCAGCATTCACCCCAATACCTGGCTCCGTGTTTTTTATTAATANGACCATTTAAGATTCATGTTACAGCAGTCTGATAAACTTCTCATCTGTGTTTCATCTTTCTATCCCTCCTGCCTATCCCTGTCCACTGCAGAGACTACCCTAGGTTTTCTGCCATTCAAATATGATATCCTTGTGTATATTTATTCTTTCTGTTTCTTTTTTATTATTATGATATTCCTATTAATGTATATCACATTTTAAAAACAGTTCCAGGGATGTTAATATTCTACTCTAAGTTTTTCATTTGTTTTTATTCCCTGGAACTTACTGTGATAAATTTCTTCTGCTATATTCTCNGGCTCTCTGATTCCTTTCTTGGTTATATCTAACATCTATAAAACTCTCCAAGTCTACAACAGTGTACTTTCATTTTCTCTCATCCCATTTCTTCTGTTTATATTCCCCATTTGTTTGAACAGCATACATTTTTGTCCATTAAAGCATTTAATATATTTAATTCCNTACTTTATTTTTTACTATGATAATTTCAAAATAACTGTCTTTCCAGTTCTAATTCATTTCTAGTAGGTCCAGAATAGATTTCCATCCCCTACCCTATACATGTTGTCCTTCTGTTCTTTACATGTCCCCTGTCCTGCTCTATACATGCCTCCTCCAACCTTTCCCTCCTTCCCTATTTTGTAATATTTTCTGAAAATCAGAAGTTGTCATCTATCTAGTCAGAGGGCTTCAGTAAGTCAGCCATGAGAGTGAAGCTTTATGTTCAAATACAATGATGTTTTGTATCTGTATGTGTCAGGGTAATTTTTTTTCATTTCTTTGCTATATTTGTTTCCATGGAGATGTTGCTNNATTGTCTTGAAATTATATCAGTATTACCAATGTGTATGTAGTGTTGTCCTTCTCTATGTCTTTTGATTAGTTTTGGTTTAAACTCTATCCTGTTAAGTATTGAAATGGATACACCAGCTTGCATTTTAGGTTCATTTGCTTGGAATATCTTTTCCAATCCTTTATCTTTAGGTAATGCCTATCCTTGATGCTGAAGTATGTTTCTTGGGTGCAGCAGAAGCTTGGATCCTGTTTTTGCATCCATTCTGATAGTCTGTGGATTTTTATTGGGAAATTGAGACATTGATATTGAGAGATATCAAAGACTAATGATTGTTAATTCTGTTATTTTGTTGTTGTTGTTGTTGTTGTTGGTGGTGGTGGTGGTGGTGGTGGTGTGTGTGTGTGTGTGTGTGTGTGTGTGTGTGTCCTTCCCTTATCTTGGTTTTGATTGTATGAGATTATTTGTTTCTTGTGTATTCATGGGTTTAGTTAACCTTCTTAGGTTGGAGTTTTCTTTCTAGAATTTTCTGTATAGCTAGATTTGGAGACAGATATTGCTTAAATTTGATTTTATTATGAAATATCTTATTTTCTCCATCTATGGTGATTGAAAGTTCTGCTGAAGATAGTAATCTGGACTGGCATCTGTGGTCTTTTTAGAATCTGTAGCACAACTGTCCAAGCCCTTCTGGCTTTTACAGTCTCCATTAAGAAGTCAGTTATAATTCTAATAGGTCTACCTTTATATATTACTTGGTCTTTTTCCATTGCAGATTTTAATATTATTTCTTTGTTCTATATAGTAAGTGTTTTTATTATTATGGGGTGAGGGGACTTTCCTTTTTTGTCCAATCTGTTTGATGTTCTGTAACCTTCTTGTCCTTTTGTAGGCATGTCCTTCTTTAGGTTGGGAAAATTTTCTTCTATGATTTTATTGAAATAGTTTCTGGGTCTTTGACCTGGGATTCTTCTCCTTTTTTATTCCTATTATTCTTAAGTTTGGTCTTTTCTTATATCCCAGATTTCCTGGATGATTTATGCCACAAATTTTTTAGATTTAAAGTTTTCTTTGAATGCTATATCCATTTCATCTATTTATCTTCAATGTTTGTGAGTCTGTCTTCTATCTCTTATGTTCTTTTGGGGATGCTTGCCTGTGTAGCTCTTGTTTGTGTTCCTAAATTTTTCATTTCCAGAATTCCCTCAGTTTGGGTTTTCCTTACTGCTTCTATTTCATTTTTAGATCTTGAACAGTTTTGTTTCCTTTGGCTGTTTTTGTTGTTTGTTTTATTTTTTAGTTTTGGTTTTTTTGAGACAGGGTTTCTCTGTGTGCTTTTGGTGCCTGTCCTGGATCTTACTCTGTAGGTTTTTTTCCCTTGGCTTTCTTTGAGGTATTTATTCATTTCCTCCAATTGTTTGTTTGTGTTTTCCTGGATCCTTTTAAGGGATTTATTTATTTTCTTCTTTAAGAATCTTTGTCATCTTCNTATAGTTGTTTTTAAAGTCTTTTTCTTGTGCTTCAGCTTTGTTGGAATATTCAGGGCCTGCTGNGGTAGGATCTGGNGTCTGGTGGAAACATATTGCCCTGGTTGTTATTGATTGTATTTATACACTGAAGTCTAGGAATTTGAGTTTAGGACAGTTGTAGNTAAGTGCTGATTTCTGGATTTGTCTTTGTTGGGTAGGTGTTTTGTTCCTTGGCTTCTGCTTCCTCTGTATTTTCAGAGAGTGTGTTGGGTGTTTGTTGCCTTTTTTACTGGCCTGCTAGGCTGTTGCACTAATGGAGAATGCTTGCTGGTGTTGATGGCTGAGGGAAGGGGAAGTGGGGGCAGGGCTCTGTGGAATCCAGAGGAGGTGTGGACAGGGAGGAAGGGAGGCTGCAGTTGGTGTTCTGTTGCTCTAGGGAAGACCATGAGGATTGGGTCTGGGGGAGCAGGTTGTAGCCCCAGCAAGATAGTAGAGATGACCCTGCTGATGGAGGCACAAGTGTTCCATTGCAGCAAATGTGCATGGGAGATCTGGCCCCACCTGGAGGAGTTGGCAAGGGAGAGATGACCTCCCCTGCCCTTGCTGCCTGTGTCTGGTAGGAGAGCTGGCCCTGAGGTCATGAGAGTGGGAGAACTGGCCCTGCACCACACCTTGGGCTGCAGCACATGGAAGAGTGGGCATGGCACCTCATCTGGCAGTGTTAGAGTTCTCTAGACATCGAAAAAAGACAACCAGTCCCGATGCAATCAGCAAGAGTGTTGATTACACCACATGCATGTGGGGTCACTCACCTGTACAAAATAAGAGTTGACCTTGAGAGGGATGTGTAGGCTCCTTTTAAGCACCGCTAAGGGGAGTTCCTAGGGCAGTTAAATCATTTGATATGATTGGCTTAAGCAAGAGGTAATCGTATTAGTATGCTCTAATTGTCCATGGCTAGTTAGAGGCTGATTAGGGCTTTAGCTTTTCTATTCCTGAGCAAGTCTGAATGAGTCCTAGGCTTTGTCCTTATTTGGTTATTACCTGCACGGGGGGAGGGTTTTGGCCCAGGCCTAATACATGCAGGAACTGAGGCCTAGTTCTTAGCTGAGTTATTAGAGGACTGTCATGATATTTGCCTGGCCCCCTCAGGCANCACACTGGAGCTGACCCTGTTTTGAGGGGTTGTGGGGAACGCAGGTGAGCTGGGACTGTGGGTGTTAGAGCAGGAGAGCTGTCCATGGCCCTACTCTGGCATGCCATGGGATGGCAAGGGTAAGGGAAATAGGCTCTCTGTCCCAAACCTTGCCAGGCTGCAACAGGCGGGAGAGCCTCAAGTACATGAGAAATGAAGAGCTGGCTTTGCACCTCACCAAGTACAGCAATCCAGAGAGTGGACCCTGCTCCTTGCCTGGGCAAAAGAGTAGAGCTGGCCCTGGTGGTGAGAATGCTGGTGAGCTGGCCCCCAGGGTGTGAGAGCAGGGGAACTGGCCCTGCTCCTTGCTGTCCTCTACATTGGGTGAGTTAGCTGGGGCAAGGATGGAGAGTTTGCCTGGGTGGTGATGAGGAGGAAAGGCTGGCAGATTGACCAATTCAGCTACCACCTAGGTCCAGACCTAGCCCAGTCCAACACCCACCTCTTCTATGAACTCCTGGAGCATGTGAAGGGAACAAACCTACAAATCCAAAGCTACAGAATCTCTATGACACAAATAAGATATCCAAGAGGAGTCCCATTGAGGACCCACTATCGAGGATGTAGCAGAAGTCAGAGGCCTTGAACCAGACTAATGGCTCATTGCAGTGCATACTTGCAAGTAAAGATGTATGGACTAAAGGGTATACTATGTGACTCACGGGGCCATGCTACCACTTGCATGACTAGATTTGGCTCTTTTTTGTTTGTTGTTTGCTTTGGTTTGATTTTTGGTGTTTTTGTTTTATTTTTTTGGTTTTTTAGTTTGACTTCTAAATTTTGTTTTATTTCTAAATTAGAGATGAGTGGGACCAGGATGTATCATGTGAAATCCAGTAAGAATCTATAAAAAATTAAAAATATAAATATTCCTACAATAAAAATTGTAACCTATGGNAAAAAAAGAAATTTCAATAGCCACTCAAATACACGAAGGCTTCTCATGTTCATGAATTGGCAAAGTTAATGTTGTTAAAATGGTCACACTACCAAAGGTAGTGGGTTAATGAAAGTTCCAACATTATGAAAAAAGATTGTAGGCATCAGAGAGGATGGAAGACAACAGGAGAACATGGCCCACTGTATCAACTAAACAGGGCTCATATGGACTCACAGGGGATGAACGAGCAAGCATGGGGTCTGGGATTAAGAGAAAGGAAAAGAATGGTGGACACAGTTGGTGCACAAGTTATATAATAAAGTAACACACTGAATCAAGCCAATACATATGATATGTATTAACAATTTCAATAAAAGGAAANTATATCAATATACTTAAGAATTTGAGATTGTCTGACTACAGAGGTGAGTGCAGCATACATTGAAACCTGGTTTAAAATATAGAAATAAGTAAATAGTAAAACAACGTATAAAAGCATCTGCTAATAATTATGAAACTAAAGCTGGAATATTCTTTGAACACTGTTGGGTTTTCTCTATCTACTCTTTGAATATTAACACTAATAAGTACAGTGGGTCATTCAATTGATTCAGTTGTTAACATTTTATGGATGCTATAGTTGTACTTTCTGGGATTAGTGGATATTTGTCATGTCTTCTTAGGAAAATTCACAAAAAAATAATAATACCAAAGATGGAATAGTAATTCCTCCAACTTGACATAATTTAAATGTTTCAAACATTTTACAAATCAACAGTACAGTAATCATTTGCTCAACTGTCATGTTTAACATGAAACAGAAGAACACTCTGGAACAAAACAGCTCTACAGCAACTTAAAGGGGTTAATGATGTTCTCAAGTAAGTTAAAATTGACTTAAAAGTCATTAATGAATCTCTATGAAAAAATCATATATTCTTGTCAGCAAATTTGTGAAACTGTGATTCAAGTAAGAATTTACTAACAAAGTTAGAAGGCATTTTGTACCAAATAAACAAGAAAATAAAAGTTACCCAAATTCTATGGCAATAAAACTGTTGGGAAATATATAGTATATTAGAATTAAAATCAGTGAACTAAAGCCTAAAATCGGTGAACTAAAACCTATGAAAGGAAGAAGAATAACAAGACATATAAGTGTCACAAGGGATAAAATTATAAAACATCAAATAAAGAAATGAATGAATGAACATAAGCCAGGGCAAATTGTTTGACAAAAACCCAGAGGGGAGATTTTCACCTTTACAACACATAAAATTATATAAGAACAACATCAGGGAATTTAGAACTNTTGAAAAGGAAATAAAGAGCTAGTGTAAATGACTTTATACCACTAGAGTCAACTTTCCTTAACTTGTCAGATTAGTCCCCTGTTGAGTGAGGTCTGCTAGCTCAGTCATGACTCCANTGCAGGGAGGAGCTGAGAGTTGGTTCACAGTTCCAACAGCTGATTCAGCTTCCTTCTGGAGAGAGCACTGTGGCATCCACACTTTCTGGACAATCAGAAAGATTTGACAGATGCAGGACTGAATAAATAAATATGTTTGGGATTGCCTATAGCACCAAGCTCATTTTTGAAAAAGAAGATTGATTAATGATTTCTACTGTCATAAGAAAGTCTGTACCGTTTTTTACTGAGCTGACATCACTGTAATTTTTGCTTTGCTTTCCCACAATATGAGTGTAGTCATTTGAACCATATTCCATTTTGGTCTAGCTAGTCTAGTGGTGTTTTGTGGGAAACATATGATTCCATTGGAGATGCTACTACCTGAAGAGATTTTTCCAAATATCAAGAATCGTATTTCAGTGAAGATTTGTTGTCCATCAAAAACCAGTTAACTATCTCCATTGAATCGTACATACAAGAAAAGGCTCTGTCTATTTAGATCTGGAAATTGCATGTAATCTCTCGCTTACTAAATATAGCAACCAGCTCCTGTGTTTCTTATTCCCACGTAAAGTTTTTGCATTTACTCTGTAGATGAAAAATATATAATATGTTATAAAATAGTACACAAGAAGTTCACTCACAATTCTGTTGTCATTATTCTGTTTAGTTGTCAAACATTTTAAAATTTTATTTGACTTTCATGCATCACAAGCTATATTCTGTCCTTCCAATATCTCACTGGTTATGCTAAACATGACTATTTTAGCAAGTGNGGAGAACTCAAATAAAACAGATTCACCTGAAACTCTTCTTGAGATCAAGTCCCTAGAGTCTGTCCCCTCAAGAACTCTGCATTTAGGAGCCAACAGTTTAGCAGGTAAAAGTACTTGGTTTTCATGCCAAGCCTAAAGACCATAGTTTGATCCCTAGANGGACCTACATGGTGAAAGGAAATACCTGACCCCTACAATTTGTCCTCTCATCTCTACAGGTTCACAGTGACAACATATACTGTCCAATACACAAAACAAACCAAAAAACAAATCCACCTTTGGGGCTGAGTAGGTGAACTTCTAATACAGTATTTCCCTATTACTTTCAAGACTCTGGGTCTTACACATGACAAAAAGACTTCTGGTCTGAAACAGAGGACTCTAGAAATGCACAATTCCAACACAAGTTGCAGAGGCAGGAGCCAAACTCATGTCCCAGGTATAAAATGAGGTGAGAGATTTGAGATATCTCTAATTCCTAATATGACATAAAGCATTGCCTGCCCCATATAAATTTTACAAATGTTTGAAACAATCCTAGTTACATGTTGCTCCTTTAATCCCTTAAAGCCATCCTTTTGTATTCAACGGATAAAGGGTTCTCAGGCTTTCACTAAAAATCAAAACCATTAGAAGCAGAAGGAAATGTTCCTATATTAAATTTTTAACCCTTCTGCTTGAGCAATATTTGAGTTCCAGTCCTCAAAGAAGCAATCCCTACATGGAATTAGATGGGTAACAGATATATAGTGGAATGTCTGTGGTAGACAAATGGAAGGGCATAAGTAGTCCAATGGCCTCTATGCTGGCAATAATTTTTTAATAAAAAATGCAGGAAGAAGGAGGTTTGCGTACTAATGTCACAAGTTAGCTCAAAGATTTTTCAGGCTAGAAGAGAGTCTCTGAGTATTATCTATCAGAGAAATTCTGAGCCCCAGGTATAAGCTGCACTAGTACACTTGTACTATATTGTTACCTGGGAGCAGCTGGGAGAAGTGTAGCCATGATAGAACACAGCGATGGGTCAAGAATATAGCAGTTTGGGCTGTCAATCAACCATGTTTCCTTCTGCAGGTGTTTTGTTCAGTGACTTTTTGTGTCTGGCATAGAGATTGTGGATAATATATTTAACTTTTGTAAGATTAGTTATAGAGTATGCTTAATAAAGATAAAGTCACTGTGATCCTT
>LZPO01089290.1:0-10697 GCA_001675575.1 Neotoma lepida
CTGTTCAGTTCTTTATTACACAGGCGCAGTAACACAGCTTCCCAGAGTTAAACAAATGCAACATAAACAGAAGTAACACACCTTAAAATAATATTCTACTACAGTACATGGTCTCTATTGCCCAGTAAATCTAGGTTTCTCCTCCAACACTTAAAGAAAAGACACTAAAACACTAGAAAACTGAGGAAGGTTGGCCGTGAGAGGGCAAATAGCTCCTTCTCTTTCAATGTTTTGTACCTTCCTTTTATTAATCTGTAAATGAAGACCATAACTTCATTTATGGGCAGTGGTGTGTGTATCTACGGGANNCACAGCTAATGCTAAGTCTTAAGACTAACATTTTTTTTCCTGGAGTCTGCTCAAGGCTGACTTTTAGGAATTTGGACCATTGTCATGGGGCATCGCTAAGTTTAGGCTTAGTCAATATGTGGACAAAACAAGACATATTGACTGGTATAGGAAGTATAAGCCCAATACCCGCTGAGTACCTTGTACTTTTGCTTCCTGAAACAACAACAGCATTTTACACATTGCACCTGATGCCATTGTTTCTTGACTTGAGCTTTGCCCTGNAGCAGCAGAACAATGTCCNCACTTCACTTGAGAGAAAATAAGTCTTGAGGTGAAGTGACTATGGCTTCACAGCCTAAAAGTGGCAGAACAGTTATCCCATCTCATAGCTGAGTTGTAGGGTTTCACTTGCTGCTGTGATTTCAAAACGAGGGACCTGCCATCTACCGGTCACCTCTGTCACTTCTGCTTACCCTTAATTATAAGTAGTTTACAGATTTCCTCTCCTGTGTCTCATAGTCCAGAGCATCTGGCTGAATTATTAGTAGGCCTACAAAATATCTTCATTTCCATTTCCAGATGGAGACCAGAATTCCAAGCACAAAGCTTGTTAAAGTCTGTTTTCTTGAATAATGAGGGGAGGCACAATTCTTTAATTTTGACCGCTTTGTGATGAAAGGTGCCTGGTTTCCCAATGGGAATGTACTAGTTAGTAATAGTTTTCCAAAAAATGAGAGGCAGAGGTCTTTTCCATAAACAAAATAGCTTCATGATCTATTAGGATCATCCAGGAGGTGACTTCATGAACCACTTGGCTGTCCCTGGCACTGTACCCCTCATGAAGTGCCTCACTGGTGCTTATAGGAGCTTGCTGCTTTCCTCCATCAGCAGATAGCTACAGGCATTGAGCAGGTCAAAGCCATCGCTTCTCTTCATGGTGTGAGCCAGCCATCATTGAAACTTCCTTCCTTGCTTGCTTTCTTCCCCCCAACCAAGACCAAAGAACTCATTTCCCTGACACCTCTGTCAGCTCTCCACATCTAAGCGACATCTGTCAAAGACATGTGGATGCCATATTGTCACAGAGTGAAAAAACACAAAACCAAAGGAAAGAAACCTCTTTCAAATACATGCTTTCCCAAGAATGGATCTGGAGCTCATTTTGGTGCATTCGAGTCAAGCTTTGTTCGGCATCTTCTCTCGTAGTCAGTCACAACTCTGGGGAAGCAGCCTACATTCAAGCCNGAAGGACATGCCTACAGATTCAGCATTTTTCCTTTTGTGGGTCTAAGATTTTAGAGTGCCTTACCAAACGCTGAATCCTTAGCACTTTACCTATTTAACAATCAGACTCACAGGGTAAAAGTTCACTTGCCATTAGCAATTTGGAAATTCCCGTGGCACCCAAACTGCACATATTTAGAACAGGTAATTTGCAAGACACTTTAAAACAGATGGGTTGGTGGGGGTGGGTATCCATAAACAACTACAAGTGGAGAAAAAAATTAAACTAAGAACTTTTTTTTCAAGTTCCCTGTGGTTTTGCTCTCTGACACTTCTTGGTGGCTCCTTGGTGGCACCATCTGACTTTAATATGCCTTCACTCCATGTCTGCCGGGGTGAGGCCATTAAGGCGGTGTAAATAGAGGTGGCTTATCTACAAACTGCTAGTGTTCTGCGCATGAAAGGCAACAAGTGCCTTTTAAAGGACAGCACAGAGCAAACAGCCCAGACTTCCAACAACAGAGTTCACAACACTAGCTGCAGTCGTGGTGTGAGAGGGATTCACAGATGTGGGATCTTCACAGTAAGTGTCCTTGGCTACGCACACCCAGGGTGCGGGATGCCAGGAGGCTGCAGTGGCCAACTTCACCAGTAGGCTTTGGAGCAAGCATGATGCTACTGAAAGTTCTTGCCTGCCTGCGGAGAAAGAGACACTCCTGGGCCAATTTCCTTTTCCTAAAAATCAGAGTCTCTCCTGGGGATGTAAAATGCTTTTCATCTGTGGTCAAAGATCATCACTCCCACTCCCAGCCCCTAGCGCTCGGCTCCTAGGAAGGTGACCCACGCTGGGCGCCAGGGCGGGTAGGTGCCAGCTCCGGCCCGGCGTTTCTCGGACGCTGAGCGACACCCCTGCTCCTCCCAGCTGATTGCCCCAGGATGCGACCCAGTCCCTTGTCCCAGTCCTGGTTCCCATTAGGAAAGACTTGCACCGACCTTGGGGCTCCTTGGACGCAGACAGCGCCAGGTTCGCTCCTGGGCCAGACGGAGCTGGAGTAGGAGAACGAAGGTGGCGCGCAGGGTGGCGGGTGGCCCGGGCTACAGCACTGCGCCGACTTGGGGAAACTCCCCCCAGGCAGGGCCCGGCTCTTTTCGGGGAGATCTCGCCCAACCTGCAATCTCCGACGAGTCAGTGAATCAGAGTGGTCCCCCACTTTCCCGGCGTAGCCGCCAGGCCAGAGGAATGAGTGTGCGCTCTAGTCTTCCAAGCAAAAGCAAACTCCGGAGGAACACGCCTCCCGCGGTCCTCCCCAGACTCCACAGGCTTCCAGACCTTCCCCTCCACTCTCGGACCGAGCTGCAGGAGCGTCCTATCCCGCCTCCTCTCCAGGGAGCAGCCACCAAGCTGCAATGCTGCTGCCCCCGCCAGGCCCTGAAGGGCAGGAATCTTTAACTATTTCCTTCCTGAGATAAAGCTGGGGGTGGATCTAGAAGGGGTAGGGAAGGGATTAAAGACTAACAGGCCAGACTCAGAGCTGTGCCCGGCCTTAGGCCTTATGAAGAAATTCAAGGCACCAGGCGCGGAGAACAGGCGGATTTGATCTGCAAGGGAAGCCAGGGCCGAAGAGTCGTATCTCCTTTGTCCCCTGTCAACTTTACTTAGCTTGTGAGTTCTCCTCACCTTAGAGGAAGTTATATCCTTGGGTCAAATGAGCCCTGCTCAGGGCAGGGGGAAGCTGGAGAGTCTGTGGAAGGTTCTCGTGCATGCGCAGAGAAATGGTGATGCCCAAGTAACTGAAATGATGATGGGAAGACCCTACAGAAGATGGTGTCTTTATCACAAGACTGTGACAAGACTGTATGATAAGATGAGGAAGTAGGAGCAGAGATGAGGGCCGAAAGTCATTGCATGTGAGTTAACGCCTGAGTTCCTCAGAGAAGGAGGCTTGCCTTTATGGGTGCCCTATATATAACTCATTGGTTCTTTACANTAACTGTGGTGGAATGGGACCTCAGTTTGTTCTTGAGACCTTAGGAGGCGGGGTGGACAGGACTTATATCTCCCCCTGGGAAGGAATTTTAGCAACCTCACAGTGTGGTGGCTAGATTCCAAGAAGAAATATCCCAAGAGTAAGGAAGAAGAAACTGCCACCTATGTAAGGCCTCGGCCCGGATTCTGGCACCCGTGAACTTCTGCTCAATTTGTTAGCCACTGATCCTAGNTCAAAGGTGATGGTGTAGAGGCCCCACTTGTCAGTATGAGGAGTGTCAAGAAATTCAGGGGCCATTTTGTAAAACCATTAAAGAGATAACAGAACACCACAGTAGAAAGGGTTTTAATATTCTTCTAGTTCTGTTGGATCAGGCATTACCTTGTACATTAATCTGGTCTACCTATAACTTCTCCTGGAGGNAACCAGAATAATTGTCTCAGTTTTCACGGCCTTTGTGCCTACAGCTTGGCAAGCTGACATTATTTTCCAGGAAGAAAAGTTACTGCCTCCTCCCAGAAGAGGCAGTTCTTAACTTGGTATGTGAAATGTACTGGACCTCAGGCCCTATTCACGCCACGGCCAGAAGCTTGAACAGGGGGCCATCTGTGTGACTGAACATGTCAGTCAGTCTGGTCTCTGTTACAGCACTCCCGATGGCCCCCATCTCTTGCTGGTCCCACCCTGGTATAGNACTAGTCATTAAAAATTCTCTTTCACACCCATTAGCATGGTCACTATTTAAACGCAAATGAAACCGGAAAATACAAAGTGTTGGCATTGGTACTGAGAAGCAAACTCCTGTCTTTTGTGGCTGGGGGTATAAAGTAGATCAATGGCAGTGGAAGACAGACTGGTGTTCCTCAAGTTCCTAAGCATAAAATTCCTATGTGATCTAGCGTTCTGCTTCTGGATCTGCATGCAAAATAGGCAGGGCACGCTGGTTCTGAGGACAGAGCAAGGCTGGAAAAGGCAGATACAGAGTGGAGGTTGGTGTGTGCTCTTTGTAAGGCGGGGCTCAGGAGGCAGAGCAGCGGGAGGTACCTGCTTGGCTGACTTCTTCAGGTTAGCTTCTGTGTAAGGGTTTAGAAAGAATTCCANCTAACTGGCCTATTTGAGAAGTTTGTTTATTTGTGTGTGAGTGTGTGTGTAGGTCAAAAGACAATTATGGGAAGTTGGCTGTAGGCTAGAGTGCAAATACCTTTACCCACTGAGCTGTCTGGTGTGCCCATGATGGTTAACTGAGTCCTCAGAAGGTCATAACAAACAGCTTAGTTTCTGTTTAATGACATGGACTTCAGCTCGAGTGAGTCTATTTTAAATGTGTTTCTGCTTTGTTCTGTTTTTTTTTCTTCTTATTTTTAAAATTTAACACTGTGGTCACATTTATAAAAGGGACCTAGAATAGTCAAAAACCGTAGAGAAGGTAGAAAGCGATTTCCAGGGCCTTGGAAAAGGGGAACTTACTGTTTCATGTGTTTAAGAGTTTCAGTTTGGGTGATGAGCAGTGGTGGGAGCCACACAGCCACCCATACTTAGTGCCCAGAAACTGAGCACTGGAGAATGGTTAAAGTGATAGAGGTATACTATATATGGTTTGCCAGGAAGACACAAACCTTCCTGATGTCAAGATACCTTACTTGTGTGTCCTATTATCTATAAAGTGAGTTTCCTGCCTCTTAGAAGAGAGACCTTCAAATCTGAATAAGCAGGCTTATGGAAGCCACCAGACCGTCAGTTCTCAACCTTCCTAATGCTGCGACCTTCTAATACAGCTCCTCATGTTATGGTGACCCTCCCAACCATAAGATTATTTTTATTGTTACTTTATAACTGTAATTTCGCTACTGTTATGAATCAAATGTAAATTTTTTGGAGACAGAAGTTTGTCAGAGGGNTCACGACACACAGAAAAGCTTAGCCCTGCCTCATAGGTGAGAGCCCATAGATGCTCCTTGCCACTGTACATTTAGCTTCTTTTTCTGTTTTACTTTGAGGGCACTGGCCCCAGTGAACTCAATTAATCTTTTTTGGTCAAATTTACGTCATTTCTGGTTACCCCTCTCCCTGTAGGCAAGACAGTATTCTTGGCCCCTTCTTCTACACTCCCTGTTTAGTACTTCCCAAGGGTATTCAATTAGTATATTTAGCCAAGTTTTCCAAGCTTGACTTTCAAAGGTTGTTTGTTTTCCCTGGAAGATCCAGGCAGGTTTGAAGGCTTTCTAGACTTCAGGGAAACTTGCTTGCATTCTGCCTCCACCAGCTTGCTAAGTGAGCGTTCCTGTCCAGGCATTTGCTCGGCAATGCATCATATTGGATTTAATAAACAATAACCACCATAGATTAAGACATACTGGAGACAGCACTTAAGAACCAACTGTTCATGTGTGGTGTGTGTATGAGAGATGTGTGTGTGATATGTATGTGTGTAAGAGATGTGTGTGGTGTGTGTGAGAGAGATGTGTGCGTGGTGTGTGTATGAGCATCTTTGGCCTGAAGTTGAAAAGTCTCTGAGTTGTGTAAAATTGACTTGTAAGTGCTCTGTTTTCAAAAGGAAATACGGTTGACACTTGAACAACTCAGGAGTTGGGGACACTAATCCCTTCTGTTTAGCTGCCTTTCTCATCGCTGTGACCACATGCCTAACAAGAAGCAGCTTAATGAAAGGTGCACTTGGCTCTCTGTTGAGGGTACAAAGCCTTCCTGTGGGAAAGGCATGGTGGCAGGAACTTGCTAGATTTAGAATCACCATGGAAATCCACGACTGGCTGTGTCTAGAGGATGTTTCTAGAAAGTTTAAAGAGGGAAGACCCACCCTGAACGTGGGCAGTAGCTTTCTACAAGCTAGAGCCCAGGGCTGAATCAAAAGGANAAAGTGAGCTGAACATTAGTGTTCATCTTTCCTGCTTTGGGCCGTGGACACTGCCTCAAGTTCCTGACTCTGTACCTTCCCACAGGAAGCCCTTGTGTCCCTAAGGGCAGATAGAGCTCATCTGGGCATAGACTGCTTTTCCTCTTTGAACTTATGGAATCTGAGTCCTCATTGAAGTGGCAGCCTTAGGAAGGGATGTTGAGATGACTGCTGACCTTGGGTCTCTTCTTGAGTGTACCCATCCTCTTCACCACAGTGTAGGCTGGCCTTGCCCAGTGACCAAGGCCTATGAAATCGCCATCCATACCATTATATTTACACAGCCTGGCTAGTGCACCTTCTTCTGCATCATGGGTGTTAGCACTCACCTCACTTCTGTACAGAAAGGGTGCAAGGTAATGGTGTACACCCCGGGTCTCTCCATGTGTAATGTGATGGGACCCTTGGCTTGGAGTAAGGCCTGACCCTGGAGCCTCTCCTATTTCTCCTTCACTATTCTGGTAGTTGTACAGTTAATCATGCAGAGGAGCCCTACAGCATGATTAGAGCCTATGATAGGTATAGACTGCTTGCATNCTGTCTTAAGCAGGGACTCCACCAGGACCTGTAACATGGCTACCTCCACAGACCCTTTTCCATTCAATAGCACCAACAAACCCTTCCGTTTCCAGCTCCTGCACAAGGAAGCTGCCTCTAGGTGTTCTTCCATACAGTGGTCTGTTGTCCTTGGCAACATACCTGTTGATGAAACCATATCTACTCCTTACATAGAACTTTTTTAAAAACTGTTCTCCTAACCTTTATGATGCCAGTCTTGTCCCTGCCATGACCAGGTGCCTCCTGGGTCACCCCCTCTCTGCCCTTCTGTGAGGTGTCCCTAAATTTGAGGATAAGGTGGATGCTGGGCTTCCACCATGCTTCCTGGTGATGCTGATTGGTGACCTGGGTTGGGGCTCAGTCCAGGATGTGATGACATTGAGAGGGATGCTCAGCTGTTCCTGGGTCACTTTCTGCTCTAGCNTGGCAGTTGAATTCTCGAGCATTCAGCTTCAACTAGCCTGCTGTTGACCAGAAGCCCAACTGGTAGCAGAAACAATTGATTACTTCATATTTTTCATTTCATGTGTGTAATATATGCTGAAAATGTGTGCAAACCAGGAGAGGCCACTTTTACTGTTAGACACACTTTATTGGAAACAAAACTGCTCACAGGAGATGACTAGCATCACATGAGTTTTAAGTAGACATTTGCCGCTCTTGCCACCCAACAATAGGTGATGATGTCTAAGTTTTTACACTAGTACAAAATGCATGACAGTTAAATTATAGTTTTACATTTTGCACCATGCATAGTCTATCAGCGTTTGTGTATATTTTTTATTTAAATTTTAACTACTTACACCATTCATGTGTATTTTATGGTAGTGCATGATAAGTTAGACTATTCTCTGCATATTTTTGATTATTTATGGTATACCTTTTTTATATACTTATTTAAAAAAAATCTAGCCTTATTTTCAGGTAAGAAAACTCAAATTTCATTAGTAAGAGGGAACATGGAGTTCAAACCTGTGGTGTTCCAGGGTCAATTGTATTCCAAAGAGTGTGACAGGGGCTGGCTTGCTGACAATTCCAAAAGGTTTTCTTTCCTTTTTTCTTTGGTTTTTGGAGACAGGGTTTCTCTGTGTAGCCCTGGCTGTACTGGAACTCACACTGTAGACTAGACTGGCCTCAAACTCAGAGATCCACCTGTCTTTGCCTCCCAAGTGCTGAGATTAAAGGCATGCACCACCACTGCCCTGTCTAAAGTGTTTTCTTATGACAACAATGTTGTTCCACGTCCCCCAAACCACAAGTTATCCCATTAAAAAGCATTTACTGCATGGTGTAGCTCAATTGCTGTTGACCTCACTGCAGAGCTGAGAAATGTCTAACCTTAGCATCACTTATAATGGGATAACCAGATGCTGAGTGTCCTCTGAGGGTCCATTCCAGAAATGTCTAACTTGAATATAATCAAGACTTTAACTGTCTCCANTTTCAGAAAAGAGAGTGAAGAAGCAACAAGAGAAGCAAATAGCACAAGGAAGCAAACACAGAGCCTGAGCGGAGACTTTAACCCAGACCACCAGCTCTGTCTCTGCTGCAAGCCAACAAATACAGAGGAATACCCACCCCCACCTCTGCCTCATATTAAAAGAGATTTAAGGATGGACAACAGGACAGGATCAGGACATTTGCATTGTCTTGTTAAGTCCAGGTTTAGAAAACCAACTCTAAAGGTCATCTTTTTTGCTTGAAGTCAGCATCAGATATAAGAATTTGTAACTGTGTGGTGGTGGTGTACACCTTTTATCCCAGCACTCGGGAGGCAGAGGCAGGCAGATCTCTGAGTTTGAGACAGCCTGGTCTATAGAATGAGTTGCAAGACAGTCAGGACTACACAGAGAAACCTTGTCTTAAAAAAGAATTTATTGGTTTTGAGTTGGGGAGATGGCACTGTCAGTAATGTTGTGTTGAAAGGTCCANGAAAACCTGAGAACACAAAGAACACTTTATAAGAAGAAGGAGAAGGAGGAGGAGAGGAAGAAGGAAAAAGAAGAAAAGAAAGAAAAACACCAGGTGTGCTGACAGAAATTTGTCCCAAGGCTGGGAAGTTAGAGACCAGGAAATCTCTGGGGCTTTTTGCCAATCAGCCTAGCTTACTGGTAGTTCAAGGCCAGAGAGAGAGACTCTGTCTCAACAAATAAATAAACAAGTGGAAGGTCCTTGAGGAATGACACCCAAGATTGTCCTCTGACCTCTGTACATGTGACATGTACACAGGCACAGACATACCCAGAGAAAAATGTACTAAATGTTAAAATATTGTCTTGGTGTATAGAAGAATAGCTTTCTATTTTATAGATTCTTTGGTGCTCTCACTACCAAAGCATAAACAAAGCAATGTGAGTGGTAAAGAGAGAGAGAGGGACAAAGAACCACAAAGGTGGTAGACATAATACAAGTCCCAAGCCAACGGGTGGCCTGAAGGATAGTAGAGCTACTCAGCAGCAAACGTGCAGTATTGATCAAGGAAAGAGAGGAAGGGCCCAAAGGTGATGNACAAATCATTAATCAGAACTGCCACTGTCACAGAAGGCCCAAGAAAGTCTATGAGCATCTTACGTCAATGACTAGATTTCAGCAGGCCCTTGTGACACCTCCTGCTGCCTCAGGGACCTTTTCACCTCCAGAGGTGTTGAGGTCACACTGCCATCAGAGAAGGCCCGGAGGACAAAGGATCAAACCAAAGATAGATGCCTTAGCCTTAAGATCCGATGGAATTCTCCTCTCTATGTTTTGGACTTGCTGGCCATCTGTCATCTCTTCTCTTTTTTTGGGATTTCTTCCTTTTGGAATGAGAACTTTTGTTCCGTGCCTGAGCACAGTTGTGTTTTGGATGCTAGTCTGGTTTTACAGGGACCCAGCTAGACAGGAATTTGCCTCAAGATGAATTGTATCACTCAGTTCTGACTTATATGATATTTAAATGACTTTGGACCTTCAACTCTCTAGTTGGAATGAGCTTACACTTTGGGGCCTGTTGGGATTAAGGCAATTTTAATGTGAGAAGGACTTGGGCTTTTAGGGAAGGAGGGCAGGAAGCTGTGACTTGAGTTTCTGTGTCCCCTGCCCCCGTCATTCCGTTATTGAGCTCTTACCACCTGACCTGATGTATTTGGAGACAAGCTTTTTGCAGATAATTAAAGTTCAATGTAGTCTTGAGGGTGGGGCTCTCACGGAGGATTAACACCCTTATAGGAAGAGACACCAGACAGCNAGGTGTCTCTCTCCTCGCCATGCGATAACACGCTGAGAAGGTGGCCATCTGCAAGTCAGGGAGACAGCCCTCATCTGAATCTGACCATGCTGCATTCAAATCCTGAGCTCACAGCTTCTAGAATTGTGGGAAGATATATTTTCATTTATAATATCAAAATACCTNAGAAGTCTAGTCTGAGGTATTTTGTTACTATAGATAGCACCTGTCATGTATAGATTAGTAGATTTATGTCAATTTTTCTGAATGTTTTCTGGTGTGAGGCCACAGACTCCTGAGTCCCAGGACAGCTGTGAATGTGGTCAATTTGTAGATGACAGAATCATATTAAAATGCCAAAAAGTTGGACACCCTTGATTATAGATGGGTTATAAGACAAATTTCTAACCAGTCTTATTAATAAACAGACAGAACAAGAAATAAGGGTGAAAATCTGACAGAGATCAGAGGAATTAGGAGCAAGCCACCACTAGCCTCACCTCACCAACGCTGCCTCTAC
>LZPO01089291.1:0-10692 GCA_001675575.1 Neotoma lepida
CAGGTTGCATTCAAGGCTGGAGGTATCCACCTCCCTACTTCTCATCACACTTCAGCAGCCCTGCAAAGCTGTTTCCTCGGGGTTTCCGGGGCACTCTATGTGTCCTGTGGACTCCTTTACTGTTTTAATAAAGAGCGACATTGTTTGAACTAGAGGGTGCATTTCTCACTCCCTCCCTTTCCCACCATTCTGTCTTCCTCCTTTTCTCTCACTTCCTCTTTTGTTGTTGTTATTGTGATTCCCACAGCAAAAATCTGCCCCCAGGACTGTCTGAGTCCACACTGGCTGCTCTGCTCATGGTGCAGGTGTGCGGGAGCCCTCCTCCGCATGGTCGCCACAGCAACCCGCCACTCTAATCTGCTGAATATGAAAAGAAGAAACAGAAAGAGAAAAGCCATCCACCCCCTTCTGCTCCATCCATGGGTCCAAAAGAAGGATACCGTCTCCAGGCATTCCTGATAATCCCCCAGCCATTGCCCTGGCAACAGTCACAGGGAGTTGGCATGGCCTGTGGAGAAAGCAGTCCCTGTCTCTAGCTCAGGCGGACTCCTCCTCCTCTTCTCCCACCCTGGATCTCCTAATAGTCCCTAACAATTGTGCACCCCCCCTTGGCCCACTGCCTCGTGCCCTCCAGCCTGCCAGTGGGTCCCTGACACAGAGAGTAGAAATCCACATATTTTCCTCCTAATGATAGTGAAATGATCCTTGCATGCATACATGCTTCTACGTGTGTACAGACGTGAATGTGTGTGTGTAAGAGTGTGCCTGTGTATAGATTTAAGGAACTCTTCACCTTTAGTCACCCTACAGATGAACTGTGTTTACACGCTGAATGGAGAAATGGAGACTATTTTTTATCAAAGCTAAGAGCTTGGAAAAGCTACCCCTTGCAACTGCCGTTCTATCAGCTGTGCTGGCTGAGGAGGTCTGCAGAAGAACCCTTTGCTCTGAGCCTCATACCCAGCAGTGAAAGCTCTCATTTGTCTTAAGGCCATCATGTTGATGCAGCTGGCTTTGACACTGCTTACCTCAGCATTTTTTTTCTTTCTTTTTTTTTGGTTGAAAGACAGAAGGCTTCCTTGTGATCCCAGCCTTTTCCTATCAAATGACACTCAGCCAGGGTTTGGGTGACTTATTTACTGGCACTAGACCAGTAAAAACAAAAATGAACGTTCACAACTAATAAATCCTCATGCTTAGATAGCTGGAGCAACAGTGGTGCGGTTACACCAAAATGTTCGGCCTGTTACCTCGGGGCTCCCAGGCTGTGGAGAACCTCATAAGTCAGGGTAGGAAAAGGGACTAAAGCAAGGAGCAGTGGAATTCCTTAGTGTGGGTTTGGGACACTCAGAACCTTTCATTTTCAATTGACTACATGCTTTCCTGGTTGGAGAGTCAAGACGCAGAAACAAGGTACACTGCGTTTGCGTCACTGGGATGAGACAGCTAAGCTTGCACCTTGACCTTTCTTTCTTGACAATCAAACCACACCCATCCTCAGCAAGATGAAAGAGGCCAGCACAAGGTTCTGGACAGCACAATCACAGCTTTTCAGAGAACTGAAAGGAGCTATTTTTATAGAGGGCATGAGGTCAGGAATGTTTAGCAAACAAATTAAATGTCATCTACTCCCAGAAAATTCTCTAAGGACCTTCCTTCTCCCAGGCCCTTGTGGAAAGTGAGGGCACCTCTGTAAGGCGGGGACACGTTTTTATTTGTTTCAGAATTGATTTGTTGAATAAAAGCACATTTTTTCTTAATTCCAGAAGAATCCTAACATAAAATACTGAGTTCAGCCCTGTGCTTCCTTTCCTTCTTCGACAGCCTCTATTTCACTGAGTGTCCACACTTCCTTTATGGTTAGCTCTGGTAAGGCAGCTATCATTGTGTAACAGTGGAAACCTTCCTCATTTGATTCAATCTCATGGCAAAAAATAGAGATAAAAAGCCAGGAAATTTTTTAACCAAACCCAAATGGTCTTTCTAATGTTGCTGGACATTTGACTGTTTGGAAAGGTGACCGTCCTTGATCTCACTCTTCTCTTTTCAGTTGGGTTTTGGTTTCATGACTGAGAGACTACCACAGAGGACACTTACTAGTCACATGTGGCTCTACCTGTTTGTACAATGCCTTTGTTCTGTGTTGTTGCCACTGTCATAGAGTTTGGCTGTGATGTCTCCTGAGTACAAGGAAAACACCTATAACAAGTGGACAACCCGAGCTGTGTTTTCCCAAAGCACCTGATAAAAAGGCATATTAAAACTCTTTCAGAGCTCTGCAGAACTACTATCTTTGAAGGCTCTGACAGTGCCACTCTTTAAAACCTGGCTGAGGTAAAACTAGATGAATCAGATGGGCACAGACTACTAGTTCAGGCATCCTAGAGCATTTAGAATGCTTATTCTCCACCAATGAAGCAGCTTTTCCCAAATGCTTTCATTAGTTCTCAGGGGTGTAATGTAATCTCTCTGTGACTGTCCTCTGTGTGTGTGTGTGTGTGTGTGTGTGTGTGTGTGTGTGTGTGTGTGTGTGTATGGATAAGTGTATCTGTATGTGGTACAGGCATATAGATACGCACATCCATGTGTATGCAGGCAGGGTTCAGAGAAGGATGTCAGATATCTTTCTTTATCATGCTATGCCTTTTTGTCCTGACACAGGGCTTCTTAGTGAACAGAAAGCTCACCATTTTTAGTAGGCTGGCTGGCCAGTGAGCTGTCAGGATCTCCCTATTTCCATTCCCCGTGCCAGGCTTTTTACCTGGGTGCTTGGATTTAACTCAGATTCTCATGTTTGCAGAACATGCACTCTTAACCACTAAGCCATCTCCCCAGTTCCAAGGATCAATTATTTTCTGAATGTTGAAATACTTAGGAAATGAGCTATCATGAATTCAAATAATCTCCATATTTTATGTAAGTCCTCTATTCCTTATTGTGATTCCTCTTCATTCATTATTCTGCCAATATTGGAGGGTACCTAATATATGCTTCTATAATTCATAAGTAGGGAGACAGGTACATAATATTTAATATCCAATTTTCACTGGCTGCTAAGTATAACTGAGATGCTATTTTAGCATTCCCAGAGTATTAATTCACTCAAGCTTTAAAACAACTTGTTGGACAAGTAGTAAGCTTTGTCCTAAATGACAGAAAAGAAATCAAGGTACACATGATTATGTTACTCACCCAAAACCACACGTTACATTATTTACAATTAAGTGTTTAAAAAAATGCATGCCTTTCTTGTGTTTACAACTTATAGAACTTAACATCTTCAGCACACAATCAAGAATCAAAAGTCTTCCAAGAGTAAAAGAAAGAGGTTTTAATGGGGGGAATTTAGAGATCAAGAGTAAGCCTGGAGGTTGTGCCCAACTTCTCTGTGTTACTAAGAAATCTAATTTACGCTATGGTCAATAACTTTCAATCAAGACGTTTCTAAGGATACTTGTTTGTAATGTCATTCATATGCCCTTCAACTTGGTTGGTTTAGATTGCTTGAAACTTAAATAAGTTCATTTCTAAAATGTGTATAAGAGCAATCTTAGAGAAACATATATGATATTTGTTATACTTTTTTCTCTGTAAAAATGTATTTTAAATATTATTATTTTTAAAATGTTTCACATAAAAAAATCACACACAGAAATTAATCAGACAGACCCAAAGACTATACAACTAGACTAATATCTGTACAGTTAGAGTAGCCATGGGGAAGCTGTGTAGCTTCACATTGGATTTTATGTTTCACTATCAAATACATTTTATGTACTTATCCACCATCAAAAGCGAAAATTCATGACAGATTCAGAATTAGAAAAATAGTTAGCTCTACATACTTTTTCATAACTTGTGCCCATTTCCTGCATTTAGTCTTTCTTAATCTCCTAATATTTGGCATATCTTGTGTTCTTTTCTATATATTATAGTGTATCCATGTACACATGTTTATAAATATATTTGTGGCTAGATTTCACATATCAGGGAGGACATATGGATTTGTTCTTCCAGGATTGCATAATGTTGCTTAATATCATATATTGAGTCATATATTTATTTTCTTGAAATTTTTGTTCCTTGATTTCATTTTTCTTTGAACCTGAATAATATACATATATAGCAAATTTTCATTACCCATCCTAATTGTTAATGGACAATTAGTAACCTTTACTCACTGTTGGTAGGGGTGTTAATTAATACAGCCATTGTGGAAATCAGTTTGGAGATTTCTCAAGGAAAAAACTTAAAGATAAAACCACGATATGATCCTGTTATTTCACTCTTGGGCATACATCCAAGGAACTAACTCCATACCCTATCATGGAGATATTTACCTCCAAATTTATTGCTGTTTTATTTATTATAGCAAAGGATTGGAGTCAACATAGTTGTCCACCAACAGATGAATGTACGTTTTAAAAATATATAAACTTAGTTTGGAACCATGTAACAAACAGGAAAAAAAGTTATACACAGAGCTATGTACAGACTATGAAAAAATCACTCTGGCAATGATTGAGCAGCAAGGAGAAGACGACAGTGGCACTAGAAGAGTTCTCTCTTGAGTCTGTAGATCTTCAGTCTTACAAGGCTGACACAGGCAGGCTATGATGAAAAGAACTATTAAATAGCAAAGGAAAGCTATAATGGAATCAAACACACATGGTTCATTTAGGAGATAATGTCTCTACCAATACAAGGGGTCACAGAAGAGATTAAGCTGCTGTGGCAGATGTGGCAGTTATCCAATGTAGATATCATTGCCAAAGTCAGGTGAGATGCTGCTGTGGAGGCTGCTGCTGAAGAGGTAAGGAAATCAAAAATACAACATTTTAAGATGCTTAGGATGCAGAATCCGTGGAGCATTGTTGCTATGTGAGTCATACATAGAGCTTCCTGAGAGAGGAAATGAGACCTAGGTTTAGGATGGATGACTGTTGTAAGGTGACATGAAGGATGACAAAGATATTTGGGAGTGAGGTTTTGAGTTTACAGTGGCTACTGTGTGAAGAATCACACAGTACCAATCAGTAGAAGGTACAGTCTGAAACCCAGGAAGAGAGATATTTTGTGTTCATGAATGAAAGGAAGTATTTTATGAGATAAGAGCGCATAGAAGCATCAAGAGAAAACAGAGACAGAGAGGAAAACACGGGGGACAGGGAAGAACATGGGAAACCAAAAGAGCAACAAGAAAACAGACAAAACAACCATAGATTACTTTAAAAAAATTGCAGACAATGAACGAAGCCAAGATAATATTTTAAAACCAGAACCTAAAAGCTTTTCTCTTGGCTCAAAAATACTGTTCCATAATTTCTTCCTGTGTCTTCCAATCCACTATCAGAGCTAATCTCCATTTTCAGAGCATCAACCAATTCATTGCTAATGCTGGTTCTAAAACTTCATGCATGCACATGCACACACGCACACACACACACACACAACTTAATGACATCACGACACTGTCAAGCTTTTGAAACATAACTATCTTAACTCTATAGAGGTCTCTGACAACATTCTGTTGCCTGAAGCTGTGGGTACTATCAATATCTGACTAAAAAGCACAATTAGTGCAAAGGCTTGCTCAGCAGAAGGCAAAGCACAGTCCTGATGAGGGGACATTATGAACCCCAATTACATCCCCTGTTCTAAAGTTACTTTGAAGAAACAGAAAGGCCATCTTCTGTTTCTTTATGCTTCTGTATTCAGCTGTTACGGGATGGGGAGAAGACATTTAGGCAACTGAGGAGAGACACACGTCTGGGACAGTACACTTCACTCACACCTGTATAGCAGTCAAGGGACTGTGAACTACAGTAGTAAATGAGTAGGAGTGCAGCCTCTGTGTGACTCATGTGTAGTGGGACAAACTGACAAAAACAGGGAGTGCTAATTAGAACGTTCTACCTAATAAAATTATGGTGGAATGAGGCAGCTTCCCAATGTTTATTTGATTTTTCCCTTCACTGTTATTAATCCTGGCAGTTGTTTGCATTGTGTTAAAGTTCTCCCTTTGGAGCAGACCCTTAAGACACCTTTCTTGGTTTTGTGGCTAGAAAAGAAACAAACCATTGGCCCTGGAACAAAAACATGTGTGATCTTCTGTTTGACTTTATAAACCGGCTATTTACTGGGAATGGCCCCGGCAAATGTACACTAGGAGGGAGGCCAGATAAGCTCCGGTTCTGCCTCCATAAACAGGGATGTTAAAAATCTGTGGAATACATTAGAATGGTCTCAACTCAGGTCTCTTAAGATAATGGTTCCCAGTGGGCACGACTCCACTGCCGAGGAGAGAGTCAACATTATTTGGAGACAGGTTAGTTATATCTGGGGAGACTGGTAGTTGGATGCCTGGGTGCTGCTAAGCACCCCATAATGCACAGACAACAAAAAACTAAGTTGCCTAAAAATATCCATGACATTAAGGTTTGAAATTGCCTTAAAGCTAAAAAGACAATGAACCCATTGATCGATGCTGACACTTTCAGGAGAAAGAGACAGCCTTCTTGTCCCATATCTCAGTGGTGGACAAGTGCTTCAAGAAGCATCACTTTTGGAATAAGAGATGGATGGTGAATGAAGGTGTCGCCATTGTGCACTCATTGTAGCTGACTTAATCACAACTCAGGGTAGTCATACTTCCTCTGAACTTTCATATAACACCTGAAGCAGTGGTGAATTTTCACTGTGAGATGGATATTTCTCTGTAGAGTGTCTATGAAAGTTGCCAAGTCACAGGACAGGTGATTTTGGACAATGTGTTAGGGATTTTCCCTGAAAATAAGTACTCACCCAATATCTAACAATAGACTCAGAAAACCTGGTCAGGAGTATAAAAGGAGCTGGTATGCAGCAGGATCTACTCAAAAGGTCACAACCTCTTCCTATCTATTACAAGGAGAACACTTAACCTAAGTGCATTCTCTCATTGCTGTTATACTGGTGTCCACTGCAATCCCACACACTGCTAAACCTGTGACAAGGGAGTTGTGAGGTCCACTGTAAGCAAGCCTAGAGAGATGAAAATGTACTATAACATCCAAAAGACACATGGCATTTCTTCCTAGCAGGATAAAGTAAGCCACGTCTATTATGGGCATGGTATCCTTCCCTTCACATGAACCAGAAGACCAGTACATGAACTTTAAGATACTGGAGCCAGAAGCCAGCTCTGGTGAACATTTGGCAGGGTGCTTTTCAGGCTAAGATATACATGCCTGGTTGAACAAAATAAAATTATAAGGACTACATAAATATGGACTTAAATGTCATTAAATCCTAAAAGTGATGATGGGTGTGTTAACTAGCTTAATTGTACTAATTACCTCACAATGTGTTTACGTATCCAAATGTCACATTGTAAACCTTAAACATCCACGTTTGCTAGCTATTCCTCAATAAATCTTGGGGGAAATGGCATTAAATTCATATTGAAAGAATTGTTGATTTTTCTGATTATAAACTAGTTTCAATAATAAGTAACAATGAAAAAGTTAAAAGCCAAAGGGATAGGTTGTGTTGGAATTTTGATTCTGCTACTTATAAACTAACTCTGAATCATTCTTGATGGGAGATAATGAACAGAGTAGATTGAGTTATCTTCCCATTGCATTTTTGTTCTCATTAAATTTACTGACGTATAATTGACAGAAAGTATTGAATCAGTAAGCTTTAACAGATCCATATGCCTGATGTCTTTGTTTCCTTCCTGTTGTGAAAAAATATCCTGATAAAAACAGCTTAAGGGAGAAAGAGTTTATTTTGCTTACAATGTAAGGTGATAAGGTATGGTTGTAGGGTTATCAACGTCTTAGGAACCTGAAGCAGCTAGTCACATTACATCCACAGTCAAGAGCAGAGAGCAATGAATAAATGCAAAAATCCTGTGCTAGCTCACTTTCTCTATTCTTATATAGTCTAGGATCCCAAACCTAGGGAATGGTGTCACCATAATGGACACATCCTGCTATGGAATAATCCCTTTGTACACTGTGAAGATTTGTCACTGTGATTGATTTTAAAAAGTAGCTGACTGGCCAATAGCTAGACAAGATAAGGTTTGGCAGGAGAACCAGACTAACAACACTGGGCAGAGTCAGAGGAGTCACAAGAGACAAAGAGAGAAGCAAAATAAACATCCTGTGTTGAAAGAAGGTACTACCATGTGGCAGAGGGTGGAGAAGAAGTATGGGTTAATTTAACATGTAAGAGTTAGCTAGTAACAAGCCTGAGCTATCAGCCAAGCATTTGTAATTCATTTTAAGTCTCTGTGTCAGTTATTTAGGAATTGGCAGGTGAGAAAGAAAAGTCCACCTACAAACGGTGTTCCAATGTGGTGCATCTACATCCACATAAGACCTGAGAAAGCTTGAAAAAGATTCCAAACACATAAAAATGGAGCCAAATGAGGATTTCTAGTCTCATGTCTTTCATGCCTGCTGTAGTACAGAGACATGTCTCCTGGCAGCTGCCAGCATTCCATGAGCTAAGCACATGACAGGTTCCCACAGTCTCTCACACAGGCCATGGTAAAGAGAGATGTCTCCCAGTTGCTGCCTGTGAGCCTGAGCTGCCAGCATGCTGCATAGTGGGTTTGGGGTTTTGCTCATGCAGATGGAAAGGGTACAGATATTCAATCAAGACAGATTCAGATGGAAAAACCTCTAAATAGGTTACAGTGTGTTTACAAATATATAAAGGCTTGGGAGAGAAAAAACGATATAGACAGTCATAACAAAGAAATATTTAGTTTTAAAATACTAAACTAAAGTCCTCAAAAGGTAAGGTAATATAAAAGAAAAAAAAGCCACATAAAGATGGAAAATATACAGAGTGTCTGGATCCTGGATGTTATTGTGCTGCCTTTGAATTTTTTGACTGCTAAGACACATTGGATTATGAAAATTGCTAGATTAAACTAACCTGTGCATTTTAAAAATGTCTTGACTTCAAAATTGAAGTCAAAAGAAATGTTACTTTGGTGAAGAGGTTATCCTTTTATTTCCACAAGAAATGAGAGTCTGTAGATTCATTCCAGATTGATACAGACCAGGTTTGATTGAGGAAGATCCCTGAAATCCTAACTACAGACATAAAGAAACAAATCTAGAAGAACTACAAGACACATGATGTGTATTTTACCTGCTCAAACATAAAACAAAAAAATCTTTGGCTGACTTGTGTACAATGCACAGTCTATATTTGTATTAATGCAGATATGTATGTTACCTTTAAAAATTTATGTATTTTCAGGACAAGAGGACCAGATACCAATGAAAACAGATGACCCAGTGATCTAGCATCTCAAAATGCCTCTGTTACCATCTCCCCAGAGTGCTGCATCCAAAACGGCTTCAAGGCTGAAATGGTCCAACCTCATGGACTACTTCAATGGAGACTTCATTATTATCCCAATTTTCTCAAGGTCCCCTCAAAGATACCAGCACCCTCAAAAGCTCTCTCTAGTATTCTAGATGACAATGCCCACATTCCCAATAGATGGGTTATGGATGTTTGTCATTATTTAAGGGGAGTTGGTTACAAAAGTCATTATTGGTCAGTCAGAAAAAAAGCTAAACAAAAGAGTTAAATTCAAAGATAAAGGGGTAGATTACTTAATCAAAAAACTTTAAAGCAAAAAACTACTATTAATCTCAAAATATTTTATATTGGTATGGATTTTGGTTTATTGATACAAATTTAAAGTTATTTTTGCTGTACTATAAGTATGTTTCTACTCTTGTTTAGGGTATTGTGTTTATGCAGCTCATTTAAAAATGTAATATATAATTAAGAAATACAGATTAATAGTCAACTTTAATAGTCAAACTTACAGTCATGTTAGGTATGTTTTCATGGTCATATACAGATATATTTAGATAGACAGATGGTCTTCAAACACTTCAAAGATGTATAGAATATGACATTTAATATGTTTAATAACCTAAGTCTTTTCATGACACTGAGACACAACTGCTCCTAGCAGTACCAATTTACTTCAAAGAAGATGATGGGCATTGAAAAACTCAATATGGAGCTTGCCTTCTCAGTGGCAAAACTATTTGCCTTAATTTTTGACAATATACTGTCCAAACTGGACTAGCAAAATGCCAAATCATGACCACCAAACTTTGCCAAGACAAGGTAGAACAGTCCTTCAAAATTCTCTGCTTCTCAAAAATGTCTGTCAGATATACCAGGCCTGTAGGCCAAAGTTGGATGTCTCAATGTTACAGAAGAATTTTGGGTGACTATCCAAGCAGCCAGATGTCCCCATTGTTAAATAACATTAAACTTTTCTGGGGTCTTTACTAGAGTTAAAGACTAAACAATTAGACTTAAAGTTTTCCTTAGTTATGATAAAAGGTAAATAAGGTATAAAACTCTAGACTCACAAAGATAAGATAGAAAATAAAATATTTTTTTTAAATTTTGCCAAATACAAATGAACTGGATATTATAACTGTAATTCTTACTTAGTAACTGTTTTTATGACATATAGTTTTACTATGTTAAAGTTAAGACCTTCTTTTTTAATTAGACAAGAAGGGGGAAATGCTATAGAATAATCTTTTTGTACACTGTGAAGATTTGTCACCATGATTGGTTTAATAAAGAAGTTGACTGGCCAATAGCTGGACAGGATAAAATTAGGCAGGAGAACCAGACAAAGGACACTGG
>LZPO01089292.1:0-10682 GCA_001675575.1 Neotoma lepida
GGACGGGTAAATACTTTAAATCCCTTAGAAGTCATTCTAACTAGAGGGAGACCAGAGGGGATGGTAGCAACAATGACCACTCCTCCATTTGTCTGTACCTCTGTTACCAGAAGCAATAACCAGTGATCAGAGCACTAGCTCTTGATAATTGAGAAAAAGTGGTTTTTTGACCACNTAGCTCCCAAAAGGTGTGTACAGCTGCCTGTGAAGAACTGAAACTCACGAAATTACCAGAACTGGAGCCTCTTAGCCTCCTTTGGAAGTAAGCCTTCAGTAGGCTGGAGTCTCATCATAGCTGTATCAGACACTTTCTGCCAGGACAGTTGTGTAGGTGGGAGATAGATTTCAGGGGCTTCCCACTCTAGAATCTTCCGAGAATCCATTCTCTAGTTCAACTTTAGGGAAAATGCATAGATGCTATCTTGCACAGTGGCATGACTAAGATGACAATATACAGCATTTGGAATTATCTCTAAATAACCTCATGTGCAGGCCATTTGTGCTCTGGTTTGGCCACACATTTTCAAGCTTGGGGTTAAATCCGTATGTGGAATACCCATTCTGTAGTTCTCCCCTTCTCACTCCCACACACCATATCACAGTTGCTAAAAAGCATTTCATTGGCCAGCAATCTTTTCTTATTCCACATCCATCCCAGAGATGTGGTTCACAGCTTTTGTGCAGGGTAATTTTAGAATTCATGCCATTGAAGGTTTTACTTTTATTCTCCATAGAAATATATGTGTATTTTTGACTTTTTCATTTGTACAATTATGGCTAATTTAAGATATTTTTTACAACACAAGATATGCTTGTTCCTTCTCACAAAGCATTTGAGATTGCCATCACTGATAAATATTACCACAGTTAAGTGGCAGTTATCATAGGTCTAAAAGACAGCATAGGTTGGCGGAACAGCCTACACACATTGCCAAATTAATCTAAGAGATCACATATTCAGTATACTTGTAGTAAAGGAATGATCCCAGTTTTTCAGACTTAAAATTATATCCCAAGGAGACTCATGCTTTTGTTGTAAGTGAATCAGATAGTGTTATTATACCTAGATTACAAGTAGGTACACAGGGAACAGGTAGATTTTCTGAGTATAATTTTAACTACAATAATCTTTAACATATAAAAATAAATTGCTCTAATGTACATTACTATTAGTGAAAGTGACTAAAATTACTTTATGGACCATAGTTCTGCCTCTATTGTTCCTTCTTCTGGAGCTTATTGTCCCAATTTATTAAAAATTGGCATTTCATGTTAGATGAATTCATCTTGAAATGTTCCCAGTGGACTTATTTATAATACTGGTTTAATTTGGCTTCCAGTATATATTGAAANCAATTAACTATAGCAGTAAATTTTTATTACATCATTTTATTAAAATATATTGCTTGCTATGTTAAGAATCCAGTTTAGTTAAATGATTTACACTGGGTGAAGTTATAAGTACAATTAATATATACTAACAAAACAAGACACTCAAAAAAACATTTTAATTTATAATCACTTATATTTTGATCAATACATGCATGCAATACAATAGTATAGAATAGCTCATGAAGCATGAGAGAGCGTATGCTTGCTGTTATTATCATAGTGTTTACTTGTATGCATTATAGCTGTGAACATAGAATTCATTTTGAACTTTTACCAAGGAGATATTTACATGAAAGTTACTATAAATATTTTAATTTATATATGTCTTTATATTAATGAGCAAAACTTTGTGAGATTATTTTTAAACCACTGTTCTTAGGAAAACAACTATTCCTAAGTTTGGAACTGGGTATAGATTCCTTTCACTTTTTAAAAAAATTCAGATGAAATTTGGAAATGGTAACTAAGTATCTTCTATGTGAAAAAAAAATGTGTATATCCATTGCTTATTATGACTACTGAATGTCAAGTTCATTCTGTGGTTACATAATACAATGTCCTTGTTTGCTAAGTATTTAAGTGGGGCATTTTGTGGAATCAACAACTGGTTCTCATGTGATACAGGAAGGAAATAGTTCTGTGCTGTATTTTTGATGGTTTTATTATAACTTTCATATGGAGTTATAAAAGGAAGGAAGTAAACTTTGCTTGATATGTATGGGCTTGAACAACAGAATTCAACTCTTTGGGTTCAGTTATACCATATATAAGGTGGAGGTATTAATATACTAATATCATTTTAAGAGGATTAAGATTATAAACCAATTATAAATTCATGATTTATTATTTTATTTATTGATCTATAATTTGTTTCTGTCCACTTATTTTGATGTTCAAATTGCCCTGTATTTACCCCCATCAAATAAAAATCCTCTTTGCTGAACATCTTTGCAGTACTAACATTTTATAATTTAAACATCTTCAAATTTGGTCAGTTTATTAGATCACAGAAAAGTAAGCTTTAAACAAAAATATTTCCACACACCTCAGAATAGAGATCTAAATAGTTGGCAATAACACAAAACTCTTATAATCCCCTGAAAAGCCACCTCCTCATAGAGTTTTCCACACCTGTGGGAGGTGTCTGTGACAGCAAGCACCTGAGCAGTGACCTCACGTGTTGTTTGCTCTATTCATAGGTAGTAGGCAGGGTAGCCTGATTTAAAAGTAAATAAATAAGTAAATAAAACTTCCTTCTTACTTGTTTCATAATTTTAATCTAATCAAGAAGGAAGAACATGAGCAGGAAGGTGGAATTCTTATATTTTGGTTCAGATTCTTGTGAAGTTGAAGAGATGAAATTAACAGAAAGGAATGGGAGAGAGTCATGCGACTTGCCTCTACTGGAAAACATTTACAGGAGAATTTGTCGAAGGATTGAGGAGAGTAGAAGTAGAAGAAGAAATCAAGTAAGGATATAACTTGTGGTAAAGACTCACAGAAAAGAACCACAGTCCAAAGCCAGAGAGGACGTTTGGTTGTAGGCCATCCTTCGCATTTAGCCCAGCCTAAGGCAGTAAAGCTGGGATTTCCTCAGTCACCTGTTTCCCACTGCTGTATCTCTTCAATACAGGAGAACATGAGGCTCCAGCACTCTGGGGACAGGCTCAGGACAGAAGGAAAACCAAGAGGNATGTGCATGGGAAAGCTGGAGACAGATGTAGTATCAGCCCGAAAGGAATGGTAATGAGGTCTGAGTTACAGTGTAGGACATGATGCTGTAAAGGCAGCTTCTGGGAAGATATCACGATACTGAAAGTCAAACACTCTTCTCAACTTCATTTGGTCTCTCATTCTTCTCCTTGCATTAGTCTTCTATGCATTATACCTACTTCATTATTAGTACCTAAGGGGCTATGCCTGTAGATAGGGAATGGAGGACTCCTAAGACCCAGAAAGATCAAGAGAACCTGTTGTAATTTAAGGAGAGTGTAATATCTTTCTAGGTTTAGACGCCAAATTTAGGGAGGCTGTTTTATAATTTATACAATGGTTTAGCTTGCATTAAACTTAAAGAAACATTTACAATGCATTTAAATAAAATGAAACGTATTATAAGTTACTTGAATCTCTGTCCTTCAGGGCAGCAATGTAGTCTGTGGTCTTGACTTCAATCAGTTCACACCTGACTTTCATGTGCCCTGTAACTCCTGGGAACATGAGTGGCCTATAACTATAGAGGCGGTGGCGGGGCGGGGGGGGAGGAATGAGATGTTGGACTCTAACCTGTGGATTTCGGGGACGTTCTATTAGAATCTGATTGTTCCTCCGGGAAATACTTTTTGACAAAACAGTTCTATAGCCCTGTAAACTGAAATTATGTAAAGCTTTCTGGTTTCATGTAGGCTATAACTTGTCAAACAGACAAAAGCACTAAGCAAAGGTGTGAAGAACAACTTTACATTTTTATCGCAGTTTTCACAACCATTCTATCTGGAGGCACTTCTCAGGAAGTTGCAACTTCTCCTATGGAATCTGTTGGGGTGTGAATTTTGAAACCCAGTTCTGACCTTATCAAGTTCACTCTAAAAATGGCTTGATTCAGGCTTTTTCTGTCTCTGTAAACATTCATTTGGATTTCTTTGGGATTTTGTATATATCTAAACAAATATATAGCTATATATTCAGTATCTAATGATGTACTAGGTAAGATGAGAAAAATGATAATGGCTTTGAATATGCTTTGCCATTGACTAGGTTTATGCTCAGGATTCGTTATATATAAAGTAAGAATTATATATCTTGTACCTCAATGGTTATATATAGAAATAATATATCTTCTACTTGATAACATACTGCATATAAAATCTTCAGAACAATATCTTATAGTAAGCCATTCAGTTATTAATACCAGGTATTGCTGGGGAATCATAAAAATAATGTTTTGTTGATACCCTCAAAAATTCTTCTTTCATAGATGACACATGACTTTTCCTGAGGAGATGAGAACACATGTCTGTTCACTCCAAATAAGGTATACTGATGACAGACCAAAAAAAACAATTCCATTCAAATCTAGCATGGTGAACCGGTGGTTTCATTAGGATTATTTATGGGAAAAGGATTGAGGGGATGTCCCAAAGATAGGTGTGTTACTGCCAATCCCACCCATGCATGGTAACCACTCATGAAAGCTTCATCCCTGGAGCTCTCTCTGTATGACTANCAGGTAGATTACTCGATTGAAAAATCTCCTCTCTTATAGTTTTCACTGCTTATTTCACCATGGGGAAGGGCCTTGTGGATTAGATAACTTTCATTAACTTTATATTCTTTATTAATAAAAAGTGCTCAGAAATAAATCACTGTGTCAAACCTAAAGTTCTAGGAAGCAGACGTGTTCTAGGCATTTCCTGAGAATGTGAGTCTATGGACATTTTTTTTTTTAACCTCAGGCCTGGGCATTAGAGAGAAATTATGCCTGCCAAGAGACCTGACGTCTCTTAAAGGTCCAACCAGAACCTTGGGCACATCATGGCAACAATGGCATCCAAAGAAGGGAGTTCCCCATGAGGATGCTGAGTACACTTGCAGCCAGCCTCCCCAGCTCCTCTGGGCCTCTTATGTTCCGGAGGGTTCCCCTTGCATGCTTTTGGGGAGCCTTCTTTTTAGTTTTTGAGGAATTTAAGTTCTGGACTTGACTATCCTTCACAGCTGTGTTGAACGCAGTTTCCCTTTTCTATTTATTTTTACATTAAAGTTAAAAGTTAAAAATTGAAAAAACAATAAAATAAAGACAATTTTAAAATATACTCTGAGACTTGTGAATTGTTTGCCTCTGGGCCTCTGAAGTTTCATTTCTTTTCTCAGTCTTAGCCAAGGTACTTCTTGAAAGGAATGTTGCATTTTGAAGGAAATTACCACAAAGCAGCAGCAATGCAGAAACAGATTTAAACGTTTTGGAAATGTCTAAGTGAATATTAAAACATTTCGATTGGAGGTAACATGGGCAAGAAGAACATATCTGATGAGATCATCTTTTGATTTGGGTTTTTAATGTGTTCCAGGTTAGCAGTGTAAATGTTAGAAAATGAGAATACACTTAAGAGCCAAAAGAGAGACATGGGGTCAGATCATAGGGACCACGGTTATCACAGAGGAAGTACTTAGGAAAATAAGCCAGTGCCAGAAACTCTGGGACCTTGTAGTCCATGCGAATAAGTTTGAATGTGTTGGCATTGCTGTGAAAAGATGCACAATTATTTAAAAGAAACAATGGACTGAGCAGAGACAGGATCTGTATTCGATTGTTTTAAATTACTGACACATTTGAAAGAAGGACAGATCACAGAGTAAGAAATCAGAATGACCGTGGCTGATGGTGGCTCATTGAGAGGTGGCGTTGCTTACGAAGTGAGGTTGGCAAATAAAGGTCAGACTTGGAGGGGTAATTTATCAAGTTGCGTGTGGAGGAAAATACCACAATAGATCAAGGTTGACTCATGGGTTTTAATTCCAGTAAATGGATGCATGTTGATGTCATTTTCTCTGAGAAGAGAAATTTGGATTCCAACAACCTTCATGCTGGGTTATGCTAAGGTTAAGATATGTCTACTAGATAAAGCAGCTGATTAAGTAGTTGTCCACATAAATCTTGTCATCAGAACTATTTCACGTTTTAAAACTAAAAGTGAGGTAAAATCTTTTAGTCAGTAAATTAGATTTTTTAGCATCTACTGAAGACTAGAGACTTTTATTAGTGATAAAACAGAAAGACAGACAGACAGACATACACACACCCCACACACACACACAAATCACTAACCNTTTCAGTTGCTTACCTAGTCAAGAAAAATGCAGAATTTGAGTCTTTGTAATCTGATCTTAGTTTACAGAAATGAAACTAAGGAGTAAAAATAGAGACTATGATTCAGCTGTAATGCAATCTAATATTCTGAGGTTTGGTTAGAGGAGATAGGATCTGCAAAGGAATTGAGGAACAGATATTGAGAAGGGAGAGAGTCTAAGTGGGCTGACTCTGTGTACATAGATAGATTACTAAATAAATAAGAAGTTAATATGTCATATTGCAGGGCATTGTGTGCTGTAATGGAAGGGTACAAGGAAGATAAGCTCTTGACCATAGGAAAAAAAAATAACACATACATTTGTGAAGTGAACTCTATATTGTTGTGGACTATACTTCACCCTGGATAGTAATATAAAATTCATTTAGATTAATTATATAAACATGAAGTCAAAATCTTTGGTATTTTTGAAGAAATAATTAAAATAAAAATATTTAAAATTAAATGTGAACTACATGGGAGAAAATTTAAAGTAAAATAGCCAACATTTATAAAAGATTTAAAATATTAAGTTCAACTCTAGTAAGTTAATACAGTAAGATCTTAACTTCTCCACAATCCAATCATATAAGGTGATCCCGGTTAACCAGGTAAGTGAACTGAAGCATAAGCAGTTAAGTACCCAAGGTTGTTCAATCTTTATGAGGTGGAACCAGCCCCAACCCTAGGAGTCTGACTGCAGAAACTATGTTGTTAAATGATATTTTCCCCCCAGGTGTCCAACACATGGTGGAAATGCACATTCTACAAATTAAAGCATTAATCCACTTGAGTGTATTTAACTAACATTTTAATATTTGATATCATATAGGGAAGGAAACAAAGGTAAACTTCAAGCTGGGAGGATGTATCTCCAATTCTGTAGCCAACAACTAATACCCACAGTTTAGAAAATTCTTAAAATATTAGTTAGAAAAAGACAATTATGTAAAGGAAAAGGGACACACACACACACATAAGTGGACATATTTCATAGGGGGAAATTTAAGTATTTATAAATTTCTTAAAAATTTTTATTCTCCTTTGGAAGTATTATAATATCATTTACATAATCATTTGATTCTCAGCAGATTGGCAACATGAACAATCTGATAATAGTGCTTTGGTGAGAATATGAAACAGTTCACACTGTACATGGGATGCAAATTGGAATAATTGCTTATGAAAACAATTTGATATTATCTTGTATACTTGAAGATATTCATGACCCCCCAAAAGAACACCATGAAATATTTGTCTTGCAAATATTCTTAAGTATGCTTACCCATACATATAAAATTTTTATAGTAGATTAAAATTTTAAAGAAATTTTTATAGTAGATTAAAATATTAAAACTAACAAAAAGATAGCAAATTTAAAAATACTCCAAGTGTTCACTGTTGTGAGACTTGTATTAGTATGATGGAGGGTTCCATTTTCACTATTGTTATATTGTCAACCTTTTGTTCTGTTTTGGTGAATTGTTTAAGGCATAATGTATAAAACGCTGTAGTATTTGACAATTTTTTTTTATGTTTGCTGATATTTTGCATGATGTCTTTGACTTTGAATACTGATGAGTGGCAGATTGCTAAAAGAAAGTGGAAAGGAAAAATGTGGGAAAGATATTCCAGGAATTAAAAAATAAAAACAATAGACAAGATAATACATTCCTATAAAGAAAAACACAAGACTCAAAAAATACTAAGTAAATTAGATGAAATCTCATATTTAGGCTTCCCACACTTGTTTTCTAATCTCTACTAGTTTTAGAACCAAAATTGTAATTGTTTCTGTGAACCCAGTGTGACCATTTCAATTCTTATGTGATGAGGAATTATTTTAAGGGTTCTCCTGCTTTAAGAACCCTCAAGATATCACATACCCTGCAACAGGTTACATGGGAATATACATGTATACAGAAATGAATATATGTGTGGTATAACAATTTATGAAAAGAGGTCATGAATTTGAAGGACAGTGGAGGGGAATATATGAAAGGGTTTAAAGGAAGGGAGAAATACTGTAATTAAAATACAATATCAAAAATAGCCAACAAAAAATATAAAATCTATGCCATAAACAAAGAAATCCTAAAGAGTAAGAGGACTATTGGAGGAAAAATGCCTAACTTCGAATTATAATACAACATTATAGTGATAAAGGCAGCCTGGTATCTGCATAAAATTAAACAGGTAGGCCAATGGAGCAGAATAGATGACCTGAAAATAAAGTGACAAAGCTATGTTTAATTAATTTTTGACAAGGAGGCAAAAACATATATTAAGAAAAAAATAGCATATTCAACAAATGTCCCTGGAAAAATGTAATCAGAATTTTCTTTGGGCTGCCAAGCAGCTTCCAAGTAAAGACAGGAAGACTAATTATTAATTATGAATGCTCAGCCTTAGCTTAGGCTTGTCCCACCAGCTCTTTTAACTTAATTTAAACTGTTTCTCTTCATCTACATTTTGCCTCATTATTTACCTTTCTTTCTTTCTGTACGTCTACTTTCCTTCTTCTTCCATGTCTGTCTGGCTCCTGGCATCTCCCTGGCATCTCTTTTTCTTTCTTTCCCTGAACCTAAATTTCTCATCCTACTTACTCTCCCTGCCCTGAAGTCCCACCTATACCTCCTCCCTTGCTATTGGCCAGTTAGCTTTTTATTAGGCCAATCAGGTGCCTTAGGCAGGCAAGGTAAAACAGCAAACACATCTTTATATAGTTAAACAAATGCAACACATCTTTACATAGTTAAACAAATATTCTGCAACATAAACAAATGCAATACATCTTTACACAGTTAGGTAAATACAACACATCTTTGCANAGTTATATCAATACTCTGCAACAGAAAATCTGGTTTTCTACCAATAGAAGAACATAATTAGGTTTTTATGTTTTACTTTGTACAAAAATCAATTTGAAACAGACCAAATATATTAATTTAAAATTTAAATGATAAATTTCTATAATAAAATATAGGAAATTCTCTTCAAGACATTGGGGTAGGAGGGACTTTATAGATAGCACACCAATAGCACAGGAAACAGCCCCAAGTATCTGCAGATGATATTACATGGAAACCACAGTGCCAAGCATAAGAAACCTCCTTTCAAGTTGTTGTTCAGATAAATCTAAGAAACCCTCATATAATATAGGCTATTGCTGTTGCCCTTGGTTGCCTCCCAGATTTAAAGGTAAATCCCTATTTCTGAAGACTTCATTTGCTTTGGACAAAGGACTTGGTGGAATTGCACTAGATTTGATCCAGAAGTCTCCTCCGTGAGGACTAGCTTTCACAGTACTGAAGGGTGATAAACAATCTGCCAAGGAAGAAAAGTAATCAGTATTCATACCCAGCTATGAAACCTATGAACCACAACAGTCACCAGCATGGCAAGATAACCTTAAATGAACAATAGCGACACTAACTTCTCAGCACTAATCAACATCTGTCTAGCCAGACTTACAATAGGAGGGAATTCATGCTTGGTATGTAAATTAGCCATCTGCTTGTGGGAGGTGAGTGCATGGAACCTAGAGGAGAACCCACCGATGATACTCTCCCAAACCAGTATGATCCTAACTTCTCTCTTAATACTCATCCCTGTACCCATGGATAAGTATAGCCCTCACCCCTCACCAAGGAAGATTTGTTTGCACCAGATAGAGACTATTATGGAAAAGCATAACTGGTCATAATGCAGAGAACAACTGCCTACGGGTGTCTAGCCCCAGTTGGTACATGGAAAATACAACCCTTGCCTCTAAGGCTCATTGGAGCTTTTAGAAGAGAATGCAGAAAGATTGTTAAGAGGACATGTGCTGTGACATTGTATTTCCTACATAGGACAGAGAAGTTTCACCATTAAATATCAACAGTTTATAGTTTCCTATAGTAGATTTTCCTTTGGACTGCCAGCTCCCAAATAAGGACATGGAGACTTTTTATTAATTATGGGAGCTTGCCATTAGCTTAGGCTTATTCACAACTAGTTCTTAAAACTTAAATAGACACATTTATATTAATCTACATTTTGCCACATGGCTCATTACCTCCCCTCTGTACTACAAATCTGACTTCCTCTGCATCTGGTTGGTGAATCTCCCACTTCAGATTCTTGCCCAGAGTTCCTATCCCTGCTGGGAAGTCCTGCCTGTCCTCTTCTGCCTAACTAATGGCCATTCAGCAATTTATTAAACCAATCAGGTATCTTAGATAGGCAAGGAAGGACAGACATACATCTTCACACAGTGTACAAAATGATTACCCCAAGTTTCCTTTGCAAGAAGTAAACAGTTATGGCACCAGTAGACATACCAACATGGAAGGGAAAATTGCATGGGGCCTTACCCATAGAAGAAGGGCTACAGGCAATTAAAGACTGCAGAAAGAGGTAGAAGCAGTCTTTCTCAGGGTTTAGTACCCTAATTGCTTA
>LZPO01089295.1:0-10652 GCA_001675575.1 Neotoma lepida
ACACACACACACACACACACACACACACACACACACACACACACAAATGCATCCCATAGAGTTTAGATCACCTGTTGCTGTGATACTGTTAGACACTGAAGAGATGAACAATACATATTCCATGACATTCTTGCATGTCCTGAAAGTTAGATTCTAGGTATAAGGAGAGTAAACAATCAGCTAGTTCATTCCAAAAGTGATACTATTTTAATACAATACATTCTTGTGATATTAAAGAGAATGGCTAGGTTAAATATATACAGTCATTAAAAATCAAAGTTTTCCCTAATGAAGGGACAGTTGAGAGGGCCCTACAATGACCAAAGTAAACCATTCATTGTAAGTGAGAGGAAGAAAATATTACTAAGCAGGGTGAAAAGCTTCGGTAGTATGACCCAGCTCCTCTCATCTGAGAAACTGGAGGATGGCTAGTACTCTGGATTGGACTGAGTAAATGAGTGGTGGTACTTAACATCACAACTGTACCAGTAGCTCATCACAGAAGGCTGTGAGGACACTGAAGTGTTTAAGAAGGAGAAGAGCCACCTTGATTCAGGCTAAGATGACTCACTGATCCCATGGGAAGTGAATTTGTATATAAAAATGAGAGTGCATACCTGTAAACCAATTTTAAAAATTCTGACCTTTAAATGAATGTTTTCCCTAGTTTATTTAGCATATGAATGAGAAAATAGAAATTAATACACCAGCCAAAATTGTGTCTTCACCATTGATACTTTAAGGATATTATTACTAAGCATTATAAACATGGGCAGCTCAAATAATAATTAGGGGGAAAATCATATGGAAATTGCTAACAAACTCATTAGAGTGTGCTTAATTATTGCAGAGAAGAGTTAGCAAGAGGATTGGAGCTTAAGGAGTAAGTCTGTTTGCACATGGATTGATATGCTTGTATGGTAATTACTCACAGCTGTTGGACTTTCTGAGTTTATTAGAAACTTAATTCCAAAACTTTCATACTGAAAAGATTCTCGAAGACAAAAGTGCCAGCACTGTGCAAGTAAGGGGAACATGGAGCATTTCCCCAGCAACTCTGTTTGGTGACTGCTTCCAGAGTAACTACAGATCCCCTCATTATACATAATGAAGTGGATCTGCTCACTTCTGATTTCCACACGGTTTGCAGAAAGAGCGAAGCCTCCTGATTGAAACCGCTCGAGCCCTGTGATGAGACAGTGCGAGTAATATGTATCCCAATTACAAAACCATCTCAGAAAACAGGCTTGATGCCTGATGTCTTCATTTGAAAGCAATTCTTGGCTAAATTGATCTTTAAATAATCTATCTATATGCTTGTTAATTTAATAGATCAGCTGACGTCAGGAGAAGACAGGAGTGCTCCACATTTCACACTCTGTCTCAGAAATGACAACTGATCCTTCTTGGTGATTCGTTTGTTATACTTTACAAATTAGGAGAAATATGCCATGTGCCTGAAATACACTTGGAGTTTTGCCCAATAGTTTTCTTTTTTTTTTCTTACTCGCCATCAATCAGAAAATTTAATACTGTGTCCAGATCCGTAATTTTGATCTCAGTCTAGTTTTTGTTCTGTGAAACTGTTGGCTGCTACCCTGCCTTAGGATGGTGCTGGTGTCAGCGAAGTGATTATTTGTGCTATGTGGCATCTTCTGTTGTTATCCCTTTCAGATCTTTTGTTAAGTTCCAGGATTATCTAATAAGTGCAACTTAATAAAAAACAAGAACATGTAGAGCCAATTGCTATCACAGTCAACGAAGTTTTCAGTGTGTATGTGTAACTGTCTGTCTATATAGACCAAACCTCAACATTTCGTGCTGTATCGTTTTTATTCTTGTTGCCATAGGAGCTGTATTGCAGCCTTCCAATTCTCTCACCTCTGTCTCACCAGATATCATGTCTTTAAGCATGTCATTACTCTTCATCGCAGTGTACCCACCCTTCAAGGACCACATCTATAGCTCCATGAAAAGGCTTGTCTTACTCCATCCCAGGCAAAACATACATACATACATATATATATATATATATATATACATATATAACATCTATGCTTAATACTAGTATATTATTTCTTGTCAATTTAAATGCCAATAGCAATGGTGACATAATGACAACAAGAATATTGTTTTAATTACTATCAAGCACTCTTATAAGTTCTTCATGTGTTATCATCTTATCTATCACTATAACATTCTTAGACATAGGTGATTTTATTTCCCCCACCATGCACATGGAGTGACAAGGATAATGAAAGCACAAACAGGTAGTCCTGTTAGATGTTAAGAGATCTAAGCCAGAGTTTAGATCCAGATAACGGACCTTGTGAGTTTAATCTCATAGCATAACTGAAAGCAGCAGAGAGACTCTAAAGTGCCTCGCATAGTGCCTCAAACATAGTCTAAGTTGTTATTGTATTGTCCTATACAATCCAATAGTTATAAAGCAGGTTACAGGCAATGGTTAATAAACGTCAAATGTCAATCTGTCTTTCTAGGCTGACACTGTGTTAAGTGAGCATTTCTAAGTTTCCTGAATGTGTCTGAAACCCATATACACGACTGTGGTGCAAAACGAATGTTCAGTAAACACTCAACGAGTGAATGAATGAATAAAGGAATGAATAAAGTAATCCAAGAGGCTTTTGGATGGGCTTTTCCCTCTCCCCAATGGTTCCCAGGGGAACAGAGTTAAATCCTCCCCAAATCAGATAAATATTAAGCCACTGAAGCATGGATTAAATCAACCTTTCCACTTCCATTTCAATGAGTTATTATTTAAAGTAAAGCCCACAAAGCAATATTTTAAAAAGTCTACATCCTGAAGTAAAACATGGAAATTATCTGATTAATGCAGATAGCCACTCACCAATTTATATTCTTGAACTCAAGAGAATCATTTAGCTAATTGTATAGGTGATTATTATGCTTTTCACAGAAGTGTGGATCATGCATTTGGAATTGTTAAATTGCATATCCAAAAGAATCCTCTGAAATCTAATTATTGTATACTTAGAAATTCCCATAATCAGTTAAAAGATTTTTATTTCTTTAAAGACAAAAAGCTTTAAACATGTGAAATCCTCTAGTGAGAAGGTGAATTCAAAATTTTAAAAAATAATTAAGTTGACTTTTTAACAAGTAGGCCAAAATATGTATTAAAGTCATATGAACAAGAAATAGTTTTAAACCCTATTTACCCATTTACCAAGTGTATGAAGCTAGGTATGAGATCATAAAAATAGTATTTTTGTATTTGGAAAATTATGACATTCCAGAGAATGTTTCAAAAATCCTACTTATTTTATGTCTGTATATTAATGTTTTGGTTGCATGTACATATGTAAACTGTGTGCATGCTTGCTGCCTGCAGAGGCCAGAAGAGAGGATTGGATCTCCTGGAACTGGAATTACAGTTGTGAACCACCATGTGGGTGCTGGGAATCGAACCTGGGTCTTCTAGAAGACCAACAAGCGCTCTTAGCTGATAAGCCGTATTTCCAGCTCCATCAGAGAACATTTTGGAAGAATCTGTTCAAATGGATACTGAGTTTGAACAGTGGGTGAAACCCTGAGTGTTGTGACAGGTGACTGGTTTAGTTTTGTAAATGTTACTTCTCTGAGTTTGGTCTGTTGACAATACAGATACAATGTCAGGGAACACTTATAAAAAGAAGAGAGAGAGAAATTGAGATACACACATACACACACATTTATAGAGGGAGAAAGAGATGGAGTCAGAGAGAGAGAGAGGAAGAGAGAGAGAGGAAGAGAGAGAGAGAGGGAGGGAGGGAGAGGGAAACAGAGAGACTGAGAAACAGAGAGATTGAGAAACAGAGAGAAGGAGAAAAGAAACTCAAGTGTTTGTTTTCCTTGGGGGCCTTATGTGTATGTTACTTTTCTACGCCTGTTGTAAATTATGAGAAAAATAAATTGTAAGGTGGAAAACTTGAGTTGGGCTCATATTTTCAGAGGCCTTAGACCACGATGAGGTGCCCCATTGCTTTTTTTGGTGCCTGTGGTGAGGTAGAACATCATGGTGNGAGCCATGTGGTGGAGATAACAATTACCTTGGTTATTGGAAGGCAGAGAGAAGAAGGAAGGGGCCAGGGTACTAATAGTCCCACAGGGCCATGCCTTTCATGACCCAACTTCCTCCTACGTGGCTCTGCCTCATAAAACTTCTAGCACTTCCCAATAGCCCCTTTGGGTGGGGACTAAGAGCTCAGTGCATGATCTTTTGAAGAGACACTTAAAATACAAATTATATTTAGATGGTAGAAATTACAAAAATCTATATTACACAAACTTATTTATAAATGATATCTTCTGGAATACATTTGCTACAGTTTCAAAGGCTAATAAACATGCATGCCATACCAGGTTGTTAGAAACTAAGTGACAAGAAATGTCATTTTTCACTGGCACACACTTGAGCAACAGTGCTCGCCACAATAAGAATAATACTTAAGAGTACAGGGCTGCTCAGTTGGGACTTCACNGTGCCAGGTTCTCCTAAGAGAGCAACATGTCAAATGCTTGACCACAGACTCTTCAGTGGAAGTCACTGTAAACATCTTTCACTGATGTCCATCAAATTCCCTTTGGAAAGCTCATCTTCATGATTTCAGACAAAGGGTAGTTTGCCAGGACGAATGAACATTTCGGGGAGGCTTCTAATGTGTTGAGGGGTTAGCAGTTGTTCCCTGGCGGGGAACATTAGGAGATTCAGGTGGATCCCTTAAACTTAAGCACATACATGACTGAAGAACGTTATTTACAGAGCCATCCCCTTTGTTTACGAAGCTGCTGCTGCAGAGGGAACATTGGAACATGAATCAAAATATTTCAGTCCTATCACAGGTGTTGGATTCTTCTCAGAGGTTAAATGATCTTGACCAAGTCATTGAACTTTTCTCTGTTTCCTTCAAAGGCAACCAATAAAATTTCTCAGATGTTTATGGAGCACACTCTACGGGCTTGGTAGAATAAGAAATCTTGATGTGAGTAAGTCATCCAAGTTCTTGGAGTATGAACAATGACTCCGAGAAAAGAATTCAGAACTTCATGGATGTTTGTCCTAACATTATAGGTAGCTGACATCTAATTATTTGCAGTCCATATGAAATATCCAAGGCGTTCCTTGCTCATAACAGTAATCTATATAGGCTTCCTGCAGTTATACTGGAGTTCAGTCATCGGCCAAATATTTATGACAAACAAAACTAAACCCCCCTCTCTCCCAACTTCCAACCACAGGTCCCTTTTTCTGCTCTGGAGTCTCACGTCTCATCCACTTGTTTCCAAACACAAACTTGTTTCCAAGTTCAAGTTCCCCAGCAACTAACATAAAGAAGAAGAAGTATGACTTCTGCCAAGCCCATGGAAATTACAATATGGAAACCAAGCAGCCCCTCAAGGAAGCTCTCAACCAAAGGGAATTTCTCTCCTGAGACCCAGTCAGTGGACCAAGGCAAATTTGCCGATGATAATAAAGTATTGCCCTTCACGTAGGAACTCCACAAGGATCTACCATGGTTTTTAGGGCATTTCCAGTCAGTCTTTCCAGTGATTAACCAAACCTCTCTTTAGTAGAATTGTACCTACAATAGAGGAAACAGTGACTAATAAGGTCACAAAGATGAGGGAAGAGAAAGAAGAGAAAGAAAAAGAGGAAAAGAGGGAGAGAGGGAAGAAAGGAATAAGTAGTCTGCCAGCTTATCTTCTGGGAGCTAAGTTGAAGCATACAATGGCTAGGTCTATCTTCATCAATCCACTTCTACTTTACAAAGATTCCTGAAGTCAGTGCTACGAGAACTTCAAGTGAAACTCTACCTGATGTTATGAAGAAAATGTGCTTGGATTAAATTCAGCACTGGCCATGTGTTTTCAAGAATATTTTGACTGACTGGCTCCAATCATCTCTGAATGTATTCTAACAACTTTCCTCTCCAAAATCCCACTCATGGTTTTTTAAAGGTCTAATTCAAATCTTTATTTTTTTCTCTGTAGACTTCTATCAACTATCATAGTCCTAATTGTTTCTCTTTTTCAGAACTTTTTGAACATACAAGTGTTAACAAGTTCATCTCCTTAATCTGAAAGGAGTGTAAGCTGAGAGGGATTGAAGCCATGTCTGATAAATCTATATATCTCCAGCCACTCAGAGGATCCACTCAGCCTCTGCCTTTTATTCAGTTGTATTTACAAAGTGAGCTACATCCCCAATATGTATCTCTACCCTCTGACTTGTGTAACCACAAATGTATCACCAACACTTCAAACTCAAAAATATCCAAAATTAAGTTTTATTTCCTCCTAGATTCGCTCTTCACTGATATTTTTATTATACAACCTAGAAACCTTGCACACATCCTCAATTTCTCCCTCCACTAGCTCTTCTATAAACTCGGTCAACTGTATTTCAGAAAATGATACAAGATAATGAAAGAAAATCCCATTTCATGGCAGTAAAATATGTTTGTCAAGTCACATGAACTCTCTGTTTTCAATTTTTGTCAGTGTGACTCAGGGTAGGGCATTTTCCTTCATGGAGTATTTTCAGAGAAAAAAATAAGCTGACTTAAAACAACCAGACAGTGCCTGTTTTGTGGTAGATGCTTATGCCATTATATATATATGCCAGTCACCTGTTCAAGAGTGGGCCACAGTTCAAGCAAAATAAATAAAGGGGCTCTTTTGGAATTGAATGGTAAAAAGCTTAATCACTTCAGAACTCATCATCGATTTATTTCTCTCAACTGGGTAGATTTAAATATGGCTCCAGTGGCTGCCTTACAAAAATTCATTAAAGAGCCAATTCAATATGGAGTGCTGAGTAGATTTATTGATTTGCTACTCCAGTGTCATTTGGGCATTTTATTATGTGTATATGTATTCATATATTTTGTAATAGGACAATTTATTACGTAGAATATAGAACAATTTTCTCTAAGAACTTTCTCTGGCACAATGGATCCAGGGTGCTTTGTCCCATAGACCCTGTCCAAATCACTGGAACCAATGATGCTTTCTGGGCACAAGGTCTCCATTTCTCACACTTCTGGGCAGGAAGGAACTAGAGACTTCTTGACTAGGTGCTCCTTGGTGATGAAAAGACCAATTAGGGCAAACTCTATAGATGGCATTTAAAACTCCTACTTGATCATTACCTCTATGAGTTGGCAGAATTAGACTGATTTGCAGTTACTTCCTCTGGGCAGTGGACACACTGGCAAGGTCAGGAAGTATTTCTTTGAGTATGTTCTGACCACCTGCATCATTGTATGTGCTAAGGTGTTGAGCAATGATGGTTCAATTCCCAACCTCACAGTGTTCGCCATCAAGAGAGCGGTTGACATATGATCAGCAATCCAGCTATGTAAGGAAAGGCCAGAGTGTTTATTAAAGTAGATGGCAGATGTCGTGCCCCAGCCTGGGCTTGAGGAATTGAGGCAAGGAAAGAAGTTTCTAAGGAATGAAACTTTAAAACAAATATTTCAAGAGAAATAGAGGTTAATAAGCAAACGTCAAAGTGTAACAAGATAGAAAGAACATCCTTAGGGAAAGTGGNACAAAGCTAAAACAAGAAGTTAAGCTGTAAGAGGTCAATGCAAGCTCATTTTGAGAAATGNCCCCTGGAGAGGCAGGCCAAAGTCTCTCAACTCCATGAGGGAACCCGTAAGATTACCCATCATGCTCCATCCCTTTCTTCTTGCTCTTTACCCTTGAGCCATGTCCAGTTTTTGTCTTTGTACACATCTAGTAGGTTCTGTCTTAGGAACTTTGCCATCATTTACTTCCTCTTCCTGGAACAAACCAGATCTTTCCACAGGTGCCCCTCCTCAATGCTTAAGCCATAGCTCAAATGTCAGAATTCAGGACATCTTCCCTTGACCACTTTCTACCACACAGCCCTGACTTCTATGTCTTTTCTTTATATGCTGAGCCACTATCTGAAGTTATGATGTTACTTCCCAGATTCCTGACCATTTTCCCCAAGTATAATATGCAGGCAACAAGAGGGCAGGGATCAGATCTATCTTCAATCCCCAACACTCACAGCAGTGTATAGTATACAGAGAACCCTCCATGAATAACTAATGAATGCAGAAATGAATATGTAATAGCCACAAGTACTGCAATAGGAGAGCAATCTCTGCCAGTGATCCTGTTGGCTACATACGGACACCAGGGAGCACTTTCCTAGGTAAACTGACAATAAATCAATTTTCTTCATATTTTTGCCTCAGGTGACAATTTCCCACTCTGGGGCTTTCACAACAGAACAAAGCTACTCAAGGGTACAGCTCCACGTATCTCCGCCTTACTAATTTCCCTTCTGGGTAGCAACACTACCTAGTGTGTTCTTAGAATACTGTTCCAGTTTGGTTTCAAATAGCTTATACATAGTAATTATATTTAAAAAAAATAATCATGCCAGAAAATGTGAAGTTTCAACTGGAGACTGATGGTTGCTGAAAGGGTCACATATTGCTGACCTTTGACCCTGCCCAATGTGCTATATTTGGACTTCCTATAGCACCATCTTATTTGTTCTTGCTTCTGTCTTCTTTGCTCTCAATAGGGACTGAATAACAACAAGATACAACAAGCAATGCCTTTCTGGGTGATTATAACACACCCTGGGTGGTGACATAAGGCATAAGAAGTGCAAGAATGCCCCCAAATTCCAGAGAGTTTTGTGGGCTTAATGTAGTTGACTGTCTACATAACGAAGAGAGATCCAGCTGTGTGTGTTTACTGGACACTGCAAAGGTGAGTGGGGAATGTTATTATCACCCCATCAGTAAGCCTGGAAAGTGTTCCGAGTTTGAAAAATACCATCCTGGTTTATGTTCTAGTGTGAAGTCAATTCATGTACTTGCTCAGTCCTGGATTTCCTATGATTTATTTAAACTATTTTGGTCCACAGAGATTGTGATGTGAAAATAATCAATTGAAAAATACATACCAACAATGCAGTGTGCATAAGATTTAGGTGCCCAGGGTTTTATAGGCATCAAATTAAATATTAATACTTAACATTTATGGAGCCTTTAGAATCTGCCAGGGACTTTAACATGGGTTAGTTCATTTAATCTTCAGAAGAATTCTAGGAGGGGAATCCTATCAAATTCTTCATCTTATGGACAAGGAAACTGAGGCTTTAGCAATGAGGATGTACACCTGAACTTAACACATCTAGAAAGGACCAAACTCCTATTTTAAACTAGGTTGCCTCTGTCTTGCAGCACTCAGAATTTTAATACTGAATCCTTTTGCTTGGTTCAACATCTAATTTTAGCACTCAAATGCTCTGACTCTGGATCTCTAGTCCTCACTTTCTGAATGTAGAAAATGATTTTGATAATTACAGGATTTACTTCATTGACTGTTTGGGGTGGGGTTAATATAGCAGAGTGCTAAGTTCATGATAGACTAGTACTTAATGAATGGTGATAATTACCTATTGTTATCACTTCATACACAGCTCTATTAACATTTCAACTATATAAGATTTAAAGGCACAGACTTCTTTTGGATGGTTGCCCATATATTTAGAAGACAACATAAGCAATACAAATTAAAAATCTATCAGCGAAGAGACAAATGGTCAACTGTAGACTGTTAGTAATGATATATTGTTCTAAAGACTTTCTCTGTCCCTATTCTGAAAACTACTTCCTGTTTATAAAATAATCTTAGTACCAAGAAGTAAGTTTTTAAAGGTCATATAATAAGTATAAACTAAACCCAGGGCAATTCACAAATAGACTACGTTCTCTATACCGCCTTATATTATGGGCACTCCTTCTCACTATATAGAACAGAACAGTATGTGCTTACGTGGGAAACTATGAGAAAAGGAAGAAAAGGACCATTCTAGAAAGGAGAAAGGACTGCCTGGGAACTATGGTAGACTGTCAGGAGTCAGAATACCATCACAGAAAAGGAATCTCAGATTGTGAGCAAAGTGGGGTGGGTATACAAGAATTAACATTTTTAATGATTGAAATGTAAAGGAAAAGTAGACAGGGTTTTCAACGTTAAGTTATAGACTTTGTGTCATACCTATAAATAATGGAAGCAAAAAGACTTTTATTATGGCAAAGAGGAAAAAGGACAAGTACCTCTGGAAATAATTCACTCAAAAGGGAGAGGAAATATCTTAGAATCTTTCTCTAGAAAACCCAAGAAAAAGAGGAACAGAAACTTGAGTACATCAATAGGAATAATAACCTGAAAATAATAAATGCAGATGAGGTACTACAGAATCAGGGTATTGGTTGACTAGGGCAGCCTTCTGAGGTCTAAAGATGCTGGAAAACTGTTTCCCANGCNTGGGCAAAGATGTGTGCCATATGAAGAGTGACCTCAGAAGCACNGCTGGCCAGCTCTAAATGTAAGGCAAGATTGTCGTCATCTCTGTTCGCACATTCCCTACAGAAATAATGGTCTTCTTAGTTTATTCAAAATAATGTGGCTCCCTCTAGATGTGACTAGAAAATTTAANATAGTAGGAGCAGAGTTGGAACAAGTATAAGGTTCTATCTTGTGGAATTAAAGGCTCTAATCTGTACAGATTTTCTAGGGGTATCAATTATACATTCCAGGTATCTTGAGGACTTGGGAAGATGGTGATCAGA
>LZPO01089296.1:0-10641 GCA_001675575.1 Neotoma lepida
AGCTGGAGAAATCACCATTACACCATGCTGTGGGGCCTTCCTGTGGATATGTTTAACATGCAAACATACAAGAACTCAGCACAGCTCCCAGGAAGTACCAATACCCAGAAGTTGAAGCTTGGGGTAGAATAGGGGTGGCAGTGTTGCACCTTCCCTTCATGCTGGCTGTTTCTTGATACTCTGCTGCCTGGTCCAATTTAATACCCAATGACATCAGGACCCAATGTAGCCCCTACCTACCCCAAGGCTGGACATGCTTGTTTTCACAGCAGACCAATGTGATGGCTCCTGGCTATGGCTGCAGCTCTGCAGGACTTGGGGAGCAAGAAGTCATGGCATCAGTGGGCTCTTGTTGCAGTTTTGTACTCTACTTGTTTTTTTTCAATTGAGCTTACGGCTTTTTTAAAACATGACTTGAAGCTCTAGTTTTCTAGATCTTTTACAGTGTACAGTATTTTACATAACTGAGCTGTATTAAAAGCTTGTTCATTTACTCGCCAGGGCGCTGGCTCTACTTTGAAGAGTTCACTGTCAAAGTTGAAACTTGCATTCTACTTTCATTTTAGGTAGGGTGCTCTTTCTTAGGACAGCACTTGTCCAATTCCTCAGAGTACTGTTAGTTCCTATCATGCCCTTCTTGCCCAAAAACCCAAGAACTATAGCTAGTATGAGTTAGCATTTTAGTTTTAAATCCTATATAAAATAATATAGACCTAAGAGGCAATTTCTTTATGAAATTTATTTTCTTATATAAATTATGTATTTCTCTGGGCAGACAGCCTTCACCTTATTGCACTAGTAGCACATCTGTAATACCAAACTACAGGACAAGTCTTAACAAGAGGTTTGTGTTCTTCAACGTAGCACTTGTCTACCAGGCACTGTAGAAGAGGAGGAGGAAAAGCCAGGACCTGTTCAGGAGGCCAAGGGTTGGGGGGGGCATAGGACAACGATAACCCTTCTGACAACTGGTTTTCTCCCAGGAAGGTAAACATGCAAAGCTTACATCTGGATTCTGGGAGCAGGGACAAGTTGGAAGGCAACTCAACTCCCTTTGTTTCTGAGAAGTGGGCACTCACCTTTCACTCATTTGTAACAAGGTCTAACTGATGCTTTGGGGCAACAATCAGGTATAGAGTTCATCAGATTTAGAATTAGCAGCAATTAAGAAAGGGCCACCATCACTGCCACAGTGAGGTGGCTGTTACCCTGGCACCAGGGACCAAAAGCTATATTCTAGAGAGAGGTGCCATTAAGACCCAGAGCTGGCTCTGGAAGTAACCCAATAGAGCTGGGACTTCAAACTGTTCCTTATCTCAGATGGCTCTGTGATCACACTAGTTAGCAATACTCCAGGTGTTGGGTTTTCCAACCATTGGTCAAAGCTATGATACTGAATCTGTAGGCAGAGTGAAGGAGATGCCTGAGTAGGAAGAGGGAGGCTTGTGGTGATAAGGGAGGGTCATCGGGCAGTGATTGTAACATGATTAGGCCCTCCTTGCAGGAGGTAGGGCTGAACATGAAGTAGGGTTAGGAGCTGCAAGTCTCCAAAGCTCCCCTCACTCTGCCTTTGTACTACACTGAAGACAAGTTGCTCACATACTCTAAAGCACATTCTTGATAGAGGAATGGGAACTTGGGGCAAGCGGCGATTTGGTATTAGGCAAGAGCCACATTAAGCCTTCATGAGGGCAGCCACCACAGCCTTGGCGTTGAGACTGCGTAGGTCACAGTAGGTCTGGCCAGTGCCCACAAAGACGATGGGTTTGCTTGTAATGTATGTCATAGAAATAGCAGCTCCCACCTGAAGAAGAAAAAGAGGATGGCCCAATCAACTCAAGTCCTGTTCACACTAAATGCCTCAGCTTCCTTTTGTAAAGAAGCCCATTCCTCCCTTCCAGTCTCATCCAGTGTCAACCACCTTTACCTTGTCATCAATGGTGTCAAATTTGGTAAGAACAATACCATCAATGAGCCGAGGTGTTTGAGCCATAGAATGGTCAGCCAAGGCTCTGTTGAACTTGACCTGCAAAGGGAAAAAGTAACATAAGAACCCATCTAATTTGCCAAAGTTTAAGTTGTGACGGGAACTAGGCCCAAGCCCTCACCAGCTGATCCACGGCTTCATTGCCTACTAAGGCCTCCCCCACAAACAGCACCAAGTCAGGTGTATTGACAGTAATGAGTTTGGCCAGGGCAGTCATCAGGGGGGCATTGTCTTGCATGCGGCCAGCTGTGTCCACCAGCACCACATCAAATCCTTGGTTACGTGCTAGAGAGAGAAAAATAATCAACTCCAAGCACACAACTGTCACATACTCACTGCCTACTTGTGAAGATTTCCTACTCTGGCTATGTGAAAAGCCACTCAACTGTCACTCATGCTCACTGCCAGCTTCTTGAGATGGCCCAGGCTGGCTATTTGAAAAGCCTATCCTGTTTACTTACTCAGACTCTGGATTTGGTTACAAAGTAATGTAAGAAAAAACCTGTCCTATTCTTGGCCACCACCAAAACCGTTCAGGGAAAGGATATAAGTAGGATAAAGGTGACCACATTCAGGTCTGTGGTTAAGATACACTAGCTTTTTTTTTTCCCTTCAACTATACACATTACCACCCAAAAACATCACCCACACAAGTAACTTACTCTTGACTTCTCTAGTAACCTTGTGCTAAGTTTATAGTAGCCTAGGTCTGCAAATTCCCAGGGAATACAAAAAAGGACACTACAAGACCCCCTGCTCCCCACACACTGTACCAAAAGCAATGGCTTCCATGGCAATGCCAGCAGCATCCTTGCCATAGCCTTTTTCAAACAACTGCACCATCGTACGACCACCGTGCTTCTCAGGGGGATGGAGGGCAGTCAGACGCCGGGTGTGTGTACGAAGCTGCTCAACAGCTCCAGCCCGAAATGTATCACAGGCAGCAATGAGGACACTGAAGCCATTCTCTAAAAGCCAGAAGGAAATCTGCAAAAAAAGAACACTGTCACGTAGAACCAGGGCTAAAGCACAGGGTGAAAAAGTAAAAGCAGCAGGCTGGGGATCTGAACTGACCTTGGCAAGATTAGTAGACTTCCCCACTCCATTAACACCACAGAAGGTGACAACATAAGGACGCTGGCGACGTTGGGCATCCATGATATCCCGGAGCATGTCTACTCGACGCTGTGGCTGCAAAATCTGTACCAGAGACTCCTGTAGAGCTTGCTTGACTGTGGAAGTCACAGCTTAAAAGGGAGATGAAGGGATTCAGTCAGAAAACCAAGTATCACACTTGATACCCAACATCTTTCTGATCTAATAGATTTAAGACCATGCAGTTTTTTTTCCCCATGAATTCAGATCATACTGTTCTACGTACTTTATTAGCTCATTTGACTTAAGTTCTAAAGGCTGTTATAGCAATTTAGAAATGGTGTTTGCCAAAAGGCACATACCCAAGAGGTCTGATTGTATCACCTCTGAAATGCATGGTGCATTTTATGATGTGTGCAGATACTTACTACTGAATGTCCCCATCACTTTCCCTTCCAATTTGTTGGCAACAGATTCACAGAGCTGGACAGCAATATCTGCAGCCACATTCTTAGCTGAGAAGAGAGGGACAGCTATGAGTTCTGTGTTAGCAGTGATCAACTCTCAGAGTACAGCTTAGAAAATGATTCTACCCATAAACAACTCTATGCCACATAAGTCAGCCCAGTCCTCCAAACTCACCAATGAGATGATCACGCATCTTGTCTAGCACAGACTCCATGTCTTCACGACTTAAGCTCTTGGAACCCACAAGGCCCTTCAGCATCCCAAACATGCCACCCAGAGTTCCCTTGGTAGCACTATAAGCACAGAAGGTGACAAATATGCATAAGGCCAGTGGACAGGAAGTATGGCTCATCAATTCCTCAGCTGTCCACACCACCTCCCACCTGAAATCCTTCTACCTAGGTTTGGTGTTTTGCGTGGCCCCTTCATCATCTGAGCTGCTGCAATCCAGATCTTGAAGCTGCCCCCCAGGTCCAGTTCCTCGAATCTGGAGGACATGGACAAAGGAAGGAGATGGGATCAGGAACACTAACAGCTGAGGGAAAGATCCCATATTCTGTCAACATTGCCTGAGATCCTGAAGAAACTCCAAATATAGTTCACTTTTCTCAAATCCAGGTATACCCTCCAACTCTTGCTGGTTAATGGTGACCTCTGCTCTGATCTTTATGCTTCTTACCAAGTTGATATCTTCAGACAGGGCAGCCTCTGGGGTTCCATTGGTGGTGGGAGTACTGTAATCCAAGACTTCCTGGTTGGCACAGCCACCTAGTTCCCAAACCCGGGGTGCTTTTTTGCCCTTCTCCTTTGGAATATCTGACTTTGTAGACTTGCTGCAAAGGATCATATGAGAAAGGGTTATGGTAGAAAAGTAGGAAAGAACATAAGACAGCTCCCTGACAGCTGATAAGACAGCTAAGTAAGTCACCAGAGAGACTGACTAACCAACTGCTCACCTGGATTTGTCCAGACCCTTCCCATGCTTCTGAATGAACTCCTCTCTCTTCCTGCGTATCAGCTCCTCTTTGGAAAGTTCTCCATTCTCAGGTCCCACTGGGAGACCTGATTTTTCTGCAGGGGCTGTTTTGCTGGTAGCCAAAGGGCCATCAGAACCTGTACAGAGAAACTTTACTGGAGAAAAAAACAAGCCCCAAACACCCAGATAATGACTACAGTCCTTCCAAATCATTGAGAGCAAACTTGGACCAAACACCTTGGAGACCACAAAGCCACAGGGGATGATAGAGTGGTGAGCATTTACACTGAGGGAGGCAAGCAATGACATAAGGAGCACCACAGACTTTTAGCACCATCTTAACCTCTATGGCCTAGCATGTTCAGGAAGCTCAAACACACCTTCCTTTTTGGCCCCCTTTTTTTTGTTGTTTTTTGCTTTTTCCTTGGTCTTTTCCCCCCGTGTTTCAATCATGGACCTCACAGGTTTCTTAGCTTTTTCAGAATCTTCAAATTTCTTCATAGTAGTGGGAGCACGGATCTTACTGCTCTCCTCTGCTTCGCTAAGGAGAAAAGAGAATGGTTGGTCTTTCCACCACATACGAGGGGGGAAAAAAATCTGACTCCAGAAAAAGGTCTCACATATCAAAGGGACAATCAGAGATGAACTACAAAATGTGACTGCTATGAACCCATAAGTTAATATTGTTGAGCCACCTGCAGGCAGGGCACTTATCAAACCATGAACATTGATTTAAAGAGGGGAAGCCTCTCACCGAAGGAGCCGCAGGAAGTCATTCTGGAAATCAAAAGTGCCATTCAATAGACTTAAAGCACTTTGTTGTTGGATCTCTGTGCGGTATTTATCCCGAAACAGCCGGTGTACATCATCTATCAATTTGTCTACATAGGTCAGTGTGAGGATCTTCTGAAAGCCAACCTGTTTATGGAAGGAAAGAGGGCCAAAAGATCTCCTTACATGTCAGCCCAGAATGGAAGGAGGCCAACGCAAGCCAGGCCTCCAGAGATAGGTTTCCCGTCCTGAGAGGTAGCCAAGCTTCCCCCTTGCCCACAAGTTGCTTTCTTTCTCCCCTCACATTCCAAATTTTTTACCTATTCATCACATACACAATACAGTTAATTCGGTTCATCAATGGGGATTCTGTTGGGAACATAACTGGTCTTTGTAGCACACCCTCCACTTACCACAAACACCAGCTCAAACTGATTGTCCAGTTTATACTTGAGTGTGAGGGCCTCATGAGTGAAAGAGTTGTTACCTCCCCGTTCCTAGAAAAAAGTGTTTCAGTGTTCAGGCTATCCACAGCAAAACCAGACTTTGAACTGCGTTTGGGCAATAACCAGGTATTATCCTGGCCTCGGCAAGGGAGTACTGAGACAATTTCTCTCTAGCACCCCACCACGGAGAGAGACACCAAGTTGAGGCAAAGGGTCAAGTTGAGAGAGAAGGCATGACACGTGGGAGCCAGAAGATAAACAATTATATATAAACAAGCAGATATTCTAGCAGCTGTGAGCCATTTAATGTTCCTAAAAGGTGTTCTCTCATCCACAGACTCACCCAGCCTCAAAACAACAGAAAACCAAGCTGTCCCGGATGGTGGAGAGAGTAATAAAGTCCCCTAAGAAGCCGGAATACGGCTACAGCCCCGGATACGGGAGGTGTGGGGGGCGTCGTCAAGTTTCGGGACACTGTGATGCCAGACAAGGAAGTCGAGTCTAGGTGGCCAGTAAGCGGTCAGTTTGAGGAGGGCAGGGCGGAAGGCGCGGGATGATTACTGGAAGGGGGAACTAGAGACTGGATCTGAGGGACAGCCTAGAGTTTTGCCCCGCGGGGGTGGTACCTGCAGCAGTACGGAACGAATCAACGCGTTCACGGGCCCGGTGCACGAGTCGCTCACGCCCTGGAAACACCAGAGCACAAGCCCCCCCTTCGAGAAGATGGTGAAGAAGTCGAGCATGACGGAAGCGGGAGAAGACTTGGGGCCGAAGCCGGCGCCGGGAACTCGGGCCGCGTCCGCCGCCGCTTCCTGCTGCGCCAAGCGCGGGACACGTCACACCAGCAGTCCCCGGAAACCGGCTCAGCCGCACTTCCGCTACGAGCCGCCGGGGTCCCGCCCCCTCCCCGCGCAGGGCGCGCGGGACTGACGTACAAGCAAGGCTGACCAATAGTGAATGTGGGCGGGGCTCCCGGGAAGCTGGCCCCCTATAGCGTTGGAGGGGTGGGGCCTGAAGGGCGCTGCTGACTAATCGGCACTTTTGCGTCAATGCCCTGTGGCGCGGAGCGATGATTAGAGGGCCGGGACTGGGGCTGAGCGGCACTTCAAGCTGGGAGAAGCCGGGCTCTGTCAGGCCATGTTTCGCAGAGTGCTGCGTCTTGGCTTGGGCCTGGGCCTCCTAAACCGGGGCCTACGCACACGCAGAGGAGGCTTTACTCTGGGTAAAGCTGAGGGCAGCAGAGAGTATACTATACAGAGTGGTTCTGGGGTACCTATAAGCTCCGCATATGTGACCTTCAAGGTTTGACACCCTGCCTCATGCTGGCGGGACAGCGAGTTAGCTGGGGAAAGGGGTAGGCTTGCCTGCTAGAGATTAAAGAGCCAAGGCAGGTATATGGATCTCAAGGAGGCACTTCCCAGAGGACAAGTCCATATAAATGGCAGCTNGCTGGTGGTAATGGACACTAAGGATAAAGGACCAGATAAAGGTGACCAGCTTTAGAAGGCTGTGTGGTATGGAGTATACTAGGAACTTGTGTTCCCTGGATCTGGAATACCTGAGTGAGGATGACTGTGCAGTTGAATATCTGAGAATGGGTTCAGGAGGGAGAGAGGTCTATAGGAGTTAAATATGTGAGTCACTTAGCTTGTCCGGGGAAGTATCAAATGTAATTTTAGGAAGTCGAATCTTTCAGTGCTAGAGGAGGTGCGTAATAGTGGGGACTGATGGGGCAAAGACCCAACAGCAAAGCTGTTAGAGTACTGCTGCATGTGAGTTGATCCTGTGAGAAATGATGACATTGGAGACGTGCCAACCCACATGTCTATTCAGCCCACCTTTTCCTATGCCCATCCTCCAACCCCACAGCACATGGGAAGGAAACATAAGTCCCTCTAACTGTAACTATGTCCTGCAGACTGGGATGCAAAGGTGTCTGAGTTTAAGAAGAAGATTGAGTGCATCCTGCCTGGAAAGCAATGGGATGTGCTGTACGACACCAGCNACCTGCCCCCAAAACAGTCGGATGTGGTCATCGTAGGAGGTGGGATCCTTGGTCTGTCTGTGGCCTTTTGGCTGAAGAAGCTGGAAAGTAGACGAGGTGCCATTCGGGTGCTGGTGGTGGAACAAGACCACACGGTGAGGTCAGGGAGTAGGGTCGTCATCTTATTAAGGACACAACCTGTAGAAGTTCAAAGGGCAGGGATTGTGCTTTGGACCTTGAGAAACAGTCCCAGGTTCTTCCTCCAAGACCCTTGGCAATAAGATTGTTTTGTTGGGGGAGGGGAGGAGGTGTTGTTGCAGTTGTTTCATCTCTTTGGAGACAGGGTCTCAATATATAGCCTAGGCCAGCTTTGAACTCAACATCCTCCAGTCTCAGCCTCCTAAGTGCTGGGATTACAAGTGCTCTCCAGCACATTTGCCTAGACTTCTGCTTATAAAAGCAGATTCTACAGTGATTGTACTTCAGTGTTTGAAGATCTGTCCAAGATAGCTTGTATTTGGGCTACTTAATAGTGCAAACAGCTTCCTCTGCCTTCTTTTAGGCTCCATTATTTCTGAGGTCTTGGTTGTTCTTGTTTGTGATTGGCAGTTAGCTGCAAAACTCAAGTCTGTCTTCATTATATCCTTCCAGTTTTGTAAACTATTTTGTAAATTTGTTGCAGGTTAACCTCCTACCTTGGACTTCTAGGCCATTACTATTTTGTTCTATTATGTCCAGCCCTCTAAGACAATTGACTTCTGCTCAGTTCATCTGTCATTGATGATTTAAAACACTATGGTTATCTTTGAGCTGTGGGTTGACTTGCATACAGGTTTACACATCCTTGCTCCTTGAGAAAGGATTTAAGTTTAGATGTGTAACTGAGAGCTTCCATTGCAGGATTCCATTACATATGACATCATGACAGTCTACCTCAGTTTTTCTTTTCACAGTATTCACGGGCTTCCTCCACAGGGCCTTCTGTGGGCGGGATTTGGCAGCAGTTTTCTGTGCCTGAGAATGTCCAACTCTCCCTCTTTTCAATCAACTTTCTACGGAACATAAATGTATGTACCATTGAGATTTGAGGGGTTGGGGTGGGGAGCCCTTCTTTAGCATAAAGAACGGAAGCCTAGCTGGCAAGGGGAACCAAGGAGAAATAGTGTTAGAGGCAGCAAGACATTGTGATCCTTGCTGTCTTCCAGTGTTGGTGCCTAGAGAAGGGTTTGTCCTGATCTGGGGCATTGACCCTGGGAGCTGTAGTGAGAAGGCCAGGAAGCTCCCGTTATGCCAGCCTCTTTGGAGAGCCCCTTTTCTTTGCACACAGGAATACCTGGCTGTGGTGGATGCCCCTCTTGTGGACCTCCAGTTCAACCCCTCAGGCTGTCTCTTGCTAGCTTCAGAAAAGGATGCTGCCACCTTGGAAAACAATGTGAAAATGCAAAGGTGGGTGCATAGCACTTCCCTGAGCTGCTTGGCTTCACATACTTGATGAGCTCCTGTGCCAAGCTAGAAATAGTGAGGCTTAAAGTGATGTCACAAGAACCTCCTCTCTACTAGCTCATATTATCAGGAAAGATGGGCCTATTCAGACCTTCAAGGCTCATGAGGAGTGCTATAACCCAGTTATGGACAGAATGTGGTTCCTACATTTACCAGATCATAACACCTATGTAAGATACATCCCAAACCTAACAAACCAGAGAATCTCTAGGGAGTGGCCTAGGGACTGGGTTTCTAACAATAATCCTAATTTAGGGGTCAGCAGAGTTCTTTTTATAAAGGTCATACAGTAAATATTTTAGGTTTTGCTTGTCATTTTGTCTGTGTTACAACCTGTCTGCTCTGCACAAAAAGCAGCCACAGACAAAAAATACAAATAATTGAGTGTGGTCCATGTATAAAACTAAGCAGCAGGTTGACTTTAGCGTGTGAGCCTCACATCAGTTAAGGATTGGGCATCTTTGTGCTACGTTATGTACAGGCTCTCTTCTGATATGCTATAAATCTCACTAGTGACAACAGATAATTGTTTTCAGATGCTAAGTCATCTAATCAGAACATCTCATTTTACATGTGGGGAAACTGAGGCAAGAAGATCTAGGACAGCTGGCACTGTGACTCATTTTAAACTAGACACTGGCTCATAGGAGTGTCTCTTAGCACTTTCATTCCCCAGCCAGTAAGTGTTCCAAAGGAGACACTCATTCTGAGGGACAGGGTTGTACTAAGCAGTAGAGAAGAAGGTGTTTACAGAAGTTGATGGAACATGGTTNCTCACCATGTTGTGAAAGGAGATGGAGTAGGTTGGGGCAAGAAGAAGTTGAGAATTTTGAAGGGAGACAGGAGTGTAGAAATGGAAAGAGGAGACTTCACATTCAGCAGCCAGGAGAAATGGGGCCGTTTGGGGTAGAGAGGGCTATCAGTGAGCTAGACATCCGTGTCGTGGAGTCAGGGTCCATGTTCCTCCCCTCTGAATACTCTCCCTGAAACATTAACNNAGATGCACACATTTCTCTNAGGCAGGAAGGAGCCAAAGTCTGTCTGATATCTCCTGAGCAGCTGCAGAACAAGTTTCCCTGGATAAACATAGAAGGAGTGGCTCTGGCCTCTTACGGTGAGGTTCACCAGCAGAGCATATGGCTTTCTATCCCTGAAGATGGGGACTGAAGAGCTCCTTGGGTTGGAAGTTTCAGTGTGCCTTCTCCACACTGAAGGAGGACCACTTTTCTCCTGAGCAACAGGACCTTCCCCAGACCATGCTACATCTCTGGCCTTCAGCATGACTAGACTCCAGTACAGTTGGTCAAGATGACCTTCCCTGCTTCTAAAGCCCTAAAAAGGTGTGTTGGGTATATACAGTAGGAAAAGGAGGGTCCCAATGCTTCATGAATTTTCTTTGTCCTTATGTCAG
>LZPO01089298.1:0-10618 GCA_001675575.1 Neotoma lepida
ATCTCCTATTGCGTTAGCTAGAATGTCTTCTTTTTCATCTCTGATTTTGTTTATTGACTCTTTCTCCCTTACTTAGTCTAGCATAGTGTACCCATTTTAGTTTTCTCAATGAACCAACATTTTCTTGTTGATCTTTTGTATATTTTATCTTTATTTCATTTTTTTCTGCCAGACATTTATTATTATTTTTCCTATTAAACTTGCAGTCTTGTTTCCCTGGTTTCTTGGGATGTATATTATTAGGGAGTTTGTCTGAGCTATGACATAGATTGCTATAAGATTTTCTCTTTCTAATGTGAAAATATATGAAAATGGAACCTAACAATACACAGTTTTTGGCATGTTGTTTCCATTTTCATTTGTTTCACACATTTTTAAATTTCCTTTAAAAATTTTCATCCATAACCTATTGGTGGCTCAAAAGTAACCCAATTTCTATATGTTTGCATATTATCCAAAGTATTATTGTTAATTTCTAGTTTTATTGCCTTGTGCTCAGAAAAAAATACTTGGTATTGTTTCAACTTTTAAGTTTGCTGAGTGGCTTCTTGTTTTGTAATGTGTCATATGGGGTATCTCAAGAATGTTCCATGTGTCTATGGGAAGAATGTGCATTCTACAGCAGATAGGATGTTCTGTGAATGTCTGCCAGGTCCCCTGTGTACCAAATCCATGTCTACCTTAACTCTACTGTTTATTTCTTTTCTTGGTAATTCATCCATTGGTAGAAATGGGGTGTAAAATTCTCCAGGTATTATCTCATTGGAGTCTGTGTCTTCCTTTAGGTTTATTTACATTTGTTTTATTTATAGGGTGCTTTGATGCTAAGTGCATAAGAACCTATACCTGCCACTGAGTCTAGCTTAAATAGTCCCTTTATCCTTATACAACCTTCTTTTTCTATTTCCTGCTCCTAATTTAAAGTCAGCTTTCTGAGATTAATAGAGCTATACTTACTTTCTTTGAATTCTCTCTGTGAGTGTCTTACTTTTTCTTTTCAGTTTCATGCCTTGTATGCCCTAGAGTTATAATTAATGTCTTATAAACAACATATAGTTGAAAATTTATTATTATTATTTAATCTATTCATTCATTCCATATATTCTAATTAGAGAATTGAATTCATTTCCATGTAATCATTGATGGGGAGGCTGTTATTACAGCCATTCTAAAGCTTGTTGTCTGGTTCTATTTTAGTTTCTTTCTCAGTTATCTTACTCTAGTAGTGCATATTAATTCCATTTTTATCATTTTTGGCTTATTATAAAATTTTGCTTTATGTTTATATGAGTCTTAAAGAAATGTCTTTTGACTGTAACAAGCTGTTTTGTAAAGTCAGCAAGTTAATGTGATATAAAGATAAGAAAACAAAATATATTAATAAAAATTTACTTCTATAGTCTTTTGTACTTGTGGTGGCTCAGTTTGTGTCTGTCTTTATTGACTATCTTTTAATAAATCATTACTTCTTTAAATAATTGTGTAAGTCTTATACTGAAGATATTGTTAACCTACGAATTTTACAGTCCTAGAGGAGGCTGACTTTCACTCATTCCAATGCTTTCTTTTTTCCTACTCATTTCCCTCAGCTTGCAGAGTCCCTTGCAGAATTTCTGAAAGATAGATCTCTAGAAAGAGCCCTCAGCATTTGCCTGGTGATATCACTATATTTTCTAAGGGATTTTACTAAGTATAATATTCTTTGTTGGAAGATCCCTCAATCNTCTGAAAACCTCATTGTATTATCTCCTAAACAGTAGAGTTTCTGCTGTGAAATCTGCTGACTAGTGAACTGGGACACCCCTGTATATGATTTATTTCTTCTCTTTTGGCCTTAATGTTTTCTAGCTATCATTATCATCTATCTTTGAGAAGTTAATTACAAAATGTCTTGCTGTAGATTTGATTGTTTGCCTTGTGACCTTTGACCTTCATGTACTGATCCTGGGCTAGGTTTGAGATGTTTTCAGTCATAATCTTTTGAATGAGCGTTTTCCCTCTTTGTCTTTCTTAAGTGGCTATTGAACCCTAACAACTCAAGTAGTTGCTTTTTTTTTTTAGTGGCTATTGAACCCTAACAACTCAAGTAGTTGCTTTTTTTTTTTGCCTCATGTTTCTGAAAGCTCCCTGTCTGCTTCACTCTTTCTTTTCTATTTTCAGATAGCCTGTCTTTGAGCTTATTCTTTTTTTCTCTTTTGATTAATTTTTTGATAATGTCTTCTATTATATTTTTAATCTCACTTAGTTTAGTTTTCATAGAAATTATTTCTGTTTCATTTTTAGATTAGTGATTCNATTGGGTTAAATTCCCTCCACTGAAGGGTCAAACCATTTCCCCTTCTTGAGATTTGCTGAGGTTTCTCACAGGAGCTGTTTTAAATTCTCCTTGCTGGACTTCACCCATTCTTGTGATGATGTGGTCAATTTCCAGTATAACATTTTAGCCTTTAGTTGAAGTTAGCTTTCCTGAAAATGTGGTCTATGCTGGCATACATTACCTTCTTGGCACTGAAGAATTAGTTATTCATTATAGTTTACTAAGACTTGATGGTTATGGATATCTTTCCAGAAATTCTGAGCAAGCTGAGTATTTCCTTTTAAAGATGATTTATTTGTTTTATGTGTATGGATGTTCTATCTGTATGTATATATGTGTACCAAGTCAGAAGAAGGTGTTGGCTCCCTAGAACTGGGGTTACAAATGATTGTGAGCTACCATGTGGGTGCAGGGAATTGAACTGAAGTCCTCTGCAAGAAAACCAGAGCTCTTAACCACTAAGCTAATCTCTCCAGCCCTCGAATATTTCCTTTTAATCTGTAATTTCTGCTATTTCAGCCCTAAGTGAGACACCAGGTCTAGGTTTGCCATGTACATGTGATTATTCTTTCAACACTAGAGGGAGATGCAAGCCTAGGTTTCCCTACATCCATGGCAGGAGTGTTGCTTGTTGTGAATGGGGGAAGAACCTAGAAAGGATATATTTCCCCCAGATCTCTCCATGGGACTATGGTAGATACAGATACCTCATCCATATTTACAGCTCTGCTCTCAAGCCCTGTGGACTTCTGGTAGCTCTGGGCAGGGTCACTATGGAGAGATGAGCCCCAGAATCCTACAGCACATCTGTGACTGTCAGTACCACAAAAAGTGTTGTACCTTGAGCTTACATCCTGCCATGATGAGATAGCACTGAGGTGAAATCAAGACTCACTGCTGGCAACAGTCTACTCATGAAGTAGATTTGTAGTCTCTGACTACCTGAACAAGCCTTAGTTAATGTTGGTCACTACAGAAGTTCAGTAGATTGGGGCTATATCTACCGATGTGTATAAGAGACAGGTCTACTCATGAAGTAGATTTGTAGTCTCTGACTACCTGAACAAGCCTTAGTTAATGTTGGTCACTACAGAAGTTCAGTAGATTGGGGCTATATCTACCTGTCACTGTAGTTCTTGAGATACTGAAGCAGCCTAGAGGTAGCCATTAGGGTCTGTCCATGCTTAAGTTTCACCAGTGCTGCACCAAGTTCTATGTCCAAGTCCTATGCCTATCTTGTGTAACACCGAGAGAATGCAGTCCTACTTCATTTTGAGCTGCCCGAGGATGGGCTACTGTTGGAAAAGGCAGTGTTTTGCCACCACCTTGGGTGATAAGCAGAGCTGTCCTGAGTCTCATCCTCACAGGAATNGCATGTGTTCTGGTGCATGTAGGCTCATGCAGTGATGCAGTGCCAAACTCAGGATCAATGTGCTCAGAGTAGAGGCCTGTGTTACCATAGCTGACTTTTCTCCAAGTCTTCATATTTATATATTGCTGAATTAGTGGTAATACACACATACATATTTGACCTAAAAATTCACTCTGACAGGGATTCAATGCCTGTATTTGAAATTTTAGGAGACTGGCTACATAAAATAAGGGATGCTAGTCTCTTGCCTAGAGAAAAAGATATTTTTTATTCTATAAACATTCTGTTGGTTTTAGAAGACATCTTAACTTTAGAGAGATCATTTATCATGAGACCTTACATACTCAAATGTTTCTTTAGTCAAAGGGAGAATTCTCATTTTAGATAGTTTTTTTTTTCAATTTGGAACTCCCGCATTGAACATTTTCTATTTCTAAAAGCACCATGAGGTTTTTTAAACATCTTCCATGAATTAAGGATGGTTGCAATATTTGAAAAATGTAACTTGGGGCTATTGGAGATCACTCCTGAGAATTGATTGGTGGTGGCTTAAATATGTTTTAAACTGTTATTTGATGTCACTTACAGTGTTAGTTACATTTTTGTTTTTGAACATAAAGCAGAAGGTCACTGAACTTTAGAATTTGGTTAGGAACATTTAGAATCTTTGGTTTTAAACTTCATTTTGAAGATGAGACCTTGGCAGATGGCAAGGCTCATGCATTGGCCTGTAGCTAATGAGAGGCAAAGTCAAGTCCCCACTGAACACAGGCTCATCTCTCTGGTGATCTCTTAGTGTGTAATGCCCTCACCCCACAGTGAACCTTCATGATACAGAACTTCCACAAAAGCTATGGTGGCTTCTACTCATTTTGATTGTTTTGGAGTTTGGAGAAATGGTCTCCTTCCATCTGTCTCTGTCCAAGCTGGTCTGGAGCTTCCTACTCCTACTAGANCAGTAGCCTAAACTGGTCGTGAACTCACAAACTTCCAGACTCAACCTACTGAGTGCTGAGTTATAGGCAAACCACCATTCTTGCAGAATCAGTTTCAGCTACAAACAACTTCATTCTTGGAAACTGAAATCTATGTTTTAGACTCCAGACTAGAGAAAGGTGATTGTAAATGTACAAGCATGCATATGTTTGCAGATGTTTTCTGTTCCTAAGTCTCTCAACATAGAAAATCCATTAAAATTCTAATGAGAAAAATGTCCCAATAAATTGGAGTATAAGCAAACCATGCAATATTTTGAATCTATTGAAAATTAGTATTTCTCCCCTGTGATCTTGAGGAGTTTTCAATATTATTATTGAATGAAAGGAATGGTATGTGGAGAAAATAGTAGACGATGGTGAAGTTTTTGTAAAATGACAATTATGAATCTGCTTGTTGGTGCGAAATTCCCTCTGGTAAAAATAAGGAGAATGGAAAACCTAAGGCACACTTTGCCACATTAAGAAGCTGACCCTGGTGTTCTAGATGTTGCCATGGCACTTGTGGGAGGGTAGGGATGACAAGAAGCAAGTTCCCAAAAGTAGTGTGTGTTGTGATCTCTCCAATCTAAATGTGTGCCTGTGCATGATTGAAGAGATCAGAAAATCATGGTTAAAACTATGAGTGCTGAATGTCTTACAGCTTTGTGATTCCACATAGTTTTTTTAAAGAATTTTATTACTTCTAGATTTTGCAGCAGGTTCAAGCATCTATGCTAAGGTTGATATATATATATATATATGATTATATATATATATATATATACAATATCTGTACTTGTATGAAAACTAGAAAACTGATTTTGATTTAGTAGTTAGTGCTTACTCATGTGTTTAGTACAGAGAGAAAATAAGTTAAGTGTTCCCAATAACTGCAGATATTANAAATCAATCAGCTTTCTTGGCTGAAGTGGTTCACAGCNGGTCACTAGTTTTGTTTGTTTTGCTTGTATACTTTGGTCAAGTGAAGACACCCTTGTGCNTATGTAGGTGATTATTTAGAACTCAGCCTCTTTATGACTCTGCCTCTAGAACTCACCATCTTCCCCAAACATCTGTTTACAGCATGTCTATATTTCTTTTGGTTTAGTATCAGACCCATCTAGAACTATGCATGCTTTGTAGCCATCTATAGTTTTCATAGCTTGGTTTTCCACTGACTCTGCCTTCTATATCATTTCAAAGTTTCTTTGCAAAGTTTCAATTTTATCTTATCTTGGGGGAGGCGTTGGGATGCTGTCTTTGCAGTCACCTAGTCTTAGTTTTCAATCCTGCAAAAGTGAGTAAATACAGGAACCTGCATTGCAAAACCTTAAAAGGCACATTGCCTTGCTTGTAGCATGGATAACACAATCAACATAAATCTTATGATGCTAAAAGATACCTCCAAGGCTCATGCAGAACTTCTAGATCCATAGACTGCGTGGGAGCTTCAAGTTTCACTAGAGGATCATGGTCTGATGTTCCCCGTCGACCAAAGACAGTCTGTTGAGCACTATATCTATACTTTTATTGGGAAATATTACCTTATGGGTGTTATTTCTGTTGCAAAATACTCCGTTTTAGTTTTAAAACTTGTGGTGTCTTTGGAAACTAGCCTTCAGGTTTTCTTAGCAAAGATGAACTGTGTTTTATTCCAGCCATTGAAGCATTAATTATTCAAGAATATTTTGTTATTGGAATGTATTTTAATCTATTGATTGGAGTTCAGTGCCAGGGAAACGGTTTTCCTGTATATGTGCCCACATTTCACAGCCAGTTCACATTGTTTTATAATTTTAAGATGTTCATAGTAACTTATTCTGAAATCTTTGATGCCCTAGCAGAGTTTGTCCTTCTAAAGTCTTCTCATTTCTGATTACATTAAAAATACCAGGAAACCTAATAAAACGTGAGTGTGGTAGGAACAGACTTCATCTTTGTTTTGGGCTCAATCACAAACTGTCCAGTGTCTTGACTGTCTAGAAGTATTAAGTTGTAGGTCTTTACAAATATGTTCTCTGAATATGGGAGTTCTATGAAGAGGAATATACAGTCAAACTTGAATTTTCTTTTGGTGTATCTCATGATACAGTTATCTGGCTGTTACAGTTTTCTTTAATTACAGTCTTCTTTAATTTTAAGTATTGGATGATATAATCATGCCATTGACATTCCTAGGATTCATGATGTTCTTTGGTGCAACTTGCTGAAAGACTATATTAGAGAAAATTAATTTCCTGCCATTGTGTTCACATGAGGACATTTTATCTTCAAGTCCAAGCAACTCAATCAATGTGTATATGCTATAAGATGTTCTATAGATTTCAAGTCTCAAGTTTCTGCATAATAGTACATTAGTCATCTTTGCTTTGATCTCTAAATGTGTTTAAACACTTAAACATCTCTTCAATTCTTAAGTCTAATATTTACTTGATGACTCCTTACACTTGATTCATTCATAGTATGTTAAAACCATAGTCATAAGCATAATATAATGAACAAGTGACTTAGGAAGGGGAAATTACAGGATTCTATGTTTTTTTTTTGTTAGGCTATTTTTTTCTCTTCACTACTTTCCTTAGACTGATTTGTATTATTATCACAGCTTTACATAATAAACTTGTAATTTAATTCTAGAGTCTGATCAATTTTGTAAATTCTTTGTCTCCAATGGTTCAAGCTTCTGTAAAATTGGCAATATAGATAATAACACAACCATTTATTAATTAGAAACCATGAGAGCAGGCTGGCTAAAAGATTCTATTAATTCAATTTTGTCATGAGATATATAATATCTTCTAATTTTAGACATACTCATATCTGTTTATAGCTATTCATTAATAAAATATACCTGATTTTTCCTAGAAAAATACAATGCAAGTGTCAAAACCACTAAAACAATTTTGATAGAAATACCTAATGTGGCTTATTAATGAGTCATGAGATTTTTGTTTTGTTAATTTGCTAGGAAACTTATGTTTAGACTGTGTTTAATAGTCATGTCAGCATAGCATGGCTTATTATTTAACCAGAAAGGGTAGCAAATACTGTCTTTAAGCTTTTTTTTGGTAGAATATAGATTGAACCATTAATTTTATATTAAAACTAATTTTACCTACTAGTTTTTTCTAAATATTGCCAATTTACTATTATCAAATAAAGTGATTAAAAATTTCCTAACATTCTAAAAGAGAATACAAACCACGTGACATGGGAAAAGGGCTCTCTAACTAGATCAAGTGCTTTGACTGTAATGAGATAGTAACTAGTTAATTAGTCTGAGCAGTTGACTTATTTGTACTGATAATTACAGCATGTGTTGTCTTTAAATTTGTGGAAATAATTATTTTTCCAGAGTCTCATTCCCCTCACACATGACAGCAGACATATAATCTAGTTACTAGTTCAGTCCTAAGTATCATAGTATAACTGAATAACAGAATCATTTGACAGCAATGTTAACTGTAGATTGTGTGGTAGATGGCCACAGCAGGATCCCTAAAGTTGTCCATGTCTTCCTTGGACCCAGAGCCTTGGGCAATCTCCCACTGTGGCTCTGTGCTTTAATGAGTGGCTTTCATGGTTCGTGAGAGCATACAGATGTTTGTGGTGGGTGTACTTTGCAAATTGTTATTTTGGAATCCCATGTCAGCCCTGTGGTATAACTTGAGCTTGACTTCTGTACAGGGAAAAAACAATTTAGAGCCGGTGACAAGCCATCCAAGTTGTCACTTTTCTTAAACAGCGCCTGGGCCACTGGAGAGTTGACTGCAATTAGCATTAATGAGTCCAAATGAAGGCAGATGCAAAACCACCTAACTGAATCCAGCTAAAATGACTGAGTCACAGATCAGTACGGCATTTCACTTCCACTAGAACTAACTGAAACCTAAGTTTGGAGCTATGACTGATGAAGACTTTGGTGATTCTGTCAAAGGGGTTGTGATTTGGGAAACTATAGAAATTGTGGCCAAGCAACAGCTGATCAGCTGATGACAGATAACATAAATAACAATACTTAGCAGTTTCTTCTGTGAAGAGGTAGAATTTATCATTCGGGTTACTAATGACTTGTTTTAACCAATAGAATGTGGCAGACATGACACTGAACAGGTTCCAAGTCTAACTCGTTGGTCTTGACATTTCTGCTCTTGAGTCTCACATCTTTGGGAGCTTTATGCAAAGAAGCCTGAACTTGGTTTGTAGGCGATGAGAAGCTTGAGGCCACTTGCACATGTAGCTCTACTCATATCCAGATGACTCCCCAAATTAGTGCCTTGAAGTTGATTGACAACTGACTTTTGCGTTTTGATGAGAAGAAACATGAATTCCAGGTTAAGTCCAGCAGAAGTCCTCAGCCTAAATGAACACTTGTTTGAAGCCACTAGGGGTTTGCTGGGAAAGCTGGAGTTCAGACTGCTTAATACTCATTTCAGCATAGTTATGATAAGTACTCCTTAATTTCTTTTGTAAAATTTATATTTATACCACATTTCTTATAACTCTAAGAGACATACAAATCACTAACATGTATTTAAACATTAAGTTTTCTTCTCTCCAAAGATGTTTAAATCTATACTGCTGAAACATAAAAATGAGAGAGCAATGGATTAGTCCAGATGATATTTTTATGAGCTAAAATNTGGATGTAGGAGCAATGTACTCAGAAAAGTTAAACAGATAAATAAAAACCCTCAAACCTCCTTCAGCCCATCTTTTTCTCTGATACATGCAAATCTATCATGGCTAAAAGTCTATCTCAGGTGTTGTCCCTCATGGTACTATCTATCTCCATTTTTGTTACAGAGTTGGCTAGGTGACTAGCTAGTGAGTCTTGGGGACTCACCCGCCATCACTTCTCTAGTCCTTGATTACAAACAGCAGCATTCCCAACTTTTTACGTAGGTGCTGAGGAGGGAACTGAGATGCCTGTGCTTGGGATGCACACGCTGTTATCTGAGCTATCTCCACAGCACTTGGCTCTTCTTTAAAAAGCACATTGGAACACTCTTACTGAAAGAGTCACATCTCTACCTAAAACACCAAAACATTGGAGCAGTTGATTCAAAATGAGCAGCATGCCAGGAACACAATGAACAAAGGTTCTCTTGGAGTCTATCACGTCAGGAAAATACTAAGGTGTTTCTTGGTGGGTACATTAGAAAAGTCAACCAGAATATATGCTCTGGGGACACTTACAGCATCTTATTACCATATTTAATAACACCCTACAACAGACTTTGTAAAGATGCTGTTTGAAAGGCTAGTCCAGTTATAAATAATGAAGAATTTGATAGGTTTCTTAGTACATCATTATCCCAGTGTTAAACACAATGTTGTACCATCATAATAAATGCAGTCTAAATGACGTTAGCTAGTTTGGCTTCAAAATAGGAAATTCTTTTGGTTTTATGAAACACTTAAGATATACAATAAGAAATAGTTGATTTTAAAGTATAAAACTACTAGTCACTGTATTTCTTACCTTCTACTAGCTGATTCTACTACTACTACTACTAGCAAGCTTTAGTAATGAGCCTTGTTGAACACAACTTATCATTAATTTTAAAAACAAGTGTTTCAGCTAATGATTGGCTGTTTAATAATTTGTGTTTTCCTTCTCCAGTTGATTTCAATGGTACACTATCTCAGCTCTGTGAAGATTATCCTACCAAGTAGTTTTTAAATCTATCTGTTTACTTGAGAGTTTTCAAAAGGAGAGATCATGTCTAATCCACTAATTTATATCCTTTCTTGATTAGTGCTGTCCACACTGCAGTTAGTCATTAAGTGTCTGCAAAGTGAAAAACTTCAGCATTTCCCCTTCTGACATTGGTAATTCATATTTTGGTGGGGCAGTTTACCAGTTTACCATTGGTTTTTTTAATGATTTAGTTAATAGTTTGTTTGACATATACACTGAACATATCTGCCAGGCATGGCAGAAAGCAG
>LZPO01089303.1:0-10564 GCA_001675575.1 Neotoma lepida
CTCTCTCTCTCTCTCTCTCTCTCTCTCTGTCTGTCTCTCTCTCTCTTACACACACACACACATGTGGGGAGGCAGAGGGGAGAATAATAACACATTCATGTAGTAGGTGCAGAATATATGTTGTTCTCCACAGCCCAGGGAACATTTAGGCTAGATGACATTTAGGACAGAAAACAAGTCTTAACAAAAATAAGAAGGCTCAGAAGATGATCACTTATGACTGCAGTGTATAATACAAACTCAAAGGAATTTCACGAACACTGAAACTCATCAACCTGCACCTGACAGCCAGCACATCAGTGAAGGACATTTCAGAGGAAATTTTAAATTTGCTTGAGAGGACAGGAAATGGAGATTGCAATGTATGAAAACTCACTGGGTCCTGCAAAGAGCAGGTTTAAAAGGGAAATTTATAGAACTAAAAACATTCAAAAGGTGAGGGAGTTTGAGCAAGCTGTTAAACCACAATGAAACAAAATTTTAAAAAAGCTTAAGTCTTGTAAAATGAAAACAATGTTATTAAAAATAAATATAGATTAAAAACAGTAGAAAACATGCACAAAAGTAATAATCTTGAAAGGGGCAGAACATTCATAAGAATGAAATGTGTCAGCGTGTAAAACCTCTTTGGTTTTTTGAGACAGGGTTCTCTGTATAGCCCTGGCTGTCCTGGAACTTGCTCTGTAGACCAGGCTGGCCTTAAATTCACAGAGATCCACCTGCCTCTGCTTCCCAAGTGCTGTGAATAAAGGTGTGTGCCGCCATCACCTGGCTAAAATCTCTTAGTGAAGTAGTCATGGGCATTTTGATGTATGTGGCTGTAAATTCTAGCAAAGTGAGACTCTTGGCTTGAGACCCAGAGACATAGAGCCCTGATGGCCCAGACACCAGTAGTACAGGGACATGATTGGTTGTGGATCTAAGATTAAGGCAGCCATCTTGAAACTGACTAGCTACACAAAGTGGAATTTCACCATTCTTAGCAGGCATCCTTGGAAAAGTAGCAGGCTTAGCCTGACTATGACACTCCATTTCAGAAAGACCTCAGTTTGCAGCATAGCAAACTCAGCCAAGACATGGAAACTAGATACTCATTCATCTTCAGCACCCTTCTGCCAGACTCTGGGAAAGTTCTTCTGAATCTATTCAGGGAGGGAGACAAGGATCCAACTCAGAATCTGCATGGGAACTTGAACACTCGTTGCAAGCATCTGAGATTCCACCTGTGAACAAACATCCTGAACAGACCACATCTGTAACCAGATCTCCAAAAGGAAGGCCCAGTCGGGACATACTTCTGAAAGCCAAGTGACAAACAGGTGTTTTCTGACTCTGTACCATATACTTTCTCTCTCTCTCTGTCTCTTTTCTTTCTTTTTTCCCACTTTTTCTGTTTTCCTTTTCCTTTTCCAGTAAACATAGGCTGGTGAGATTTGTGATTATAGATCTCTGTACCCCCAACCTCTCCTAAGTGGGAATGGTGTACCTCGTGTGTTTCCTGTGTGTGTCCCTACTTCTCCCTTTTCCAGTCAACCTTTTCTGAAGACTGCCTCACATCCAACCTCCTTTGCTCCTCTGTTCCCACTTTTCTGTTTCCATCTCCTTTCTTTCCATTTCCTTCTTTTTTGTATGTTAATCACTAGTCTTACCACGAGTGTCCTTTTCCTTTCCAGTCAGACCCAAAATAATTAATATATTAATATACAAACTGCTGACAGTTACTCTTCACTTAATAAAATGGTTGGCATTTACGGAGTGATCAAATTGTTATTGATTGACTGTACTTTCATTTAGCCACTACACTTTAATAGTGATTGCTTTTGCAAATAATATTATAAACACTGGTGAGAGCTGGGAATCAAGCCTCATCTCATAACCATCAGTGTATCAGAGAAAAACAACACCAGAACCCTATAAAAACCAAAGCCTCTTGAAGAGAGCAAACACTCCCTCCAAAAGAAGAATTATTTAAAATACCTAAAGTAAACACAATGTTTTCTGGCTCCAAAGGGCAAGCCACAGCATAAAACGCAAATGATAGAGAAATGAAGGCAACACAATTCCTTTAAAGCAATACTAATTCCATAGTAAAAATCCACCAGTGAGATTGGATTGTATAACATCCCAGAAAAAGAACTCCAGAAAAGAATGACTGTATTCAAACAACTTAAGATAATTCCTGAAGAAATATGAAAACACAGACAAAATACTGAATAAAATAAGAAAGTCAGTGCAATATATGAAATAAGACTTCTTCAATAAAGAAGGGAAATACTTGAAATGAAAAGGACAGTATGTTAAAGTAACAGTTCTGTGGAAAGCTTCACCAATGTAGTGGATCAAGGAAAGGATAGACTGACTTGCAGACAAAGTAGAGGAACTGGAACATTTAAACAGAGACAAAGATTAATTAATAAAGCAGTTTTAGCAATACTCTCAAGATCTACAAGATACAATGTAAAGAAAGGCCATATCTAAGAATTATGGGGAGAGGGCAAGGCATAGAATATATTTTCTCCAAAATCCAAGCAGAAATTTTCCTACAATTGGAGAAAGAAATACAAATCCAGATATAAGAGGCATTTAGAACATTAGACGACACCAAAAATAGCACCCCACATCATATTACAATAAAACTACTACATACACAGGACAAAAATTATATTGAAAACAGCAAAAGAGAAATACCAAGCCACATATAAAGGCAGGTGCATCAGAGTAAGCACATTTCTCAAGAAATTTAAAAGCCAGAAAGGCTTGAAATAATGTATTCCAAGTTCTGAAAGAAGAACTAGCAGCTCCTACTATTGTACCAACAAAGCTACCTGTCATAACTAAAAGAAAAAGAAAAAACTTTCCACAGTAAAAACAAGCTAAAGGAATTCATTGCTACTAAGCCATCTCTATAAAATATACTGATAGAAATCCTTCAGACTGATGAGAAAGACAAATATATCCATGAGGTTACAGGGAGAATAAACTACTCTAATAATAGTTAAGCAAGAACTTAGTACAATAAACCCAAACTGTATAAAATCAAGAAAATGACAGGAATTAGTACCCACCAATAATAACTGAATATGAATGGGCTCAGTTCTCAAAATCAAAAGATACAAACTAGCAGATTGAAAATTAGGGCATTTCTCTTTGTTGTTGCCAAGAATTGCATGTTACCATAAAAAAGACAGATGTTCCTCAGAGGTGAAAGAAAGGAAAAGGTATCAAATAAAATGTACTATGGAACAGTGGTTCTCAGTGCTCGGTATCTGACAGAACAGCTTCAGACAAAAACTGGTCAGAAGAGCTTTGTGGTTTTTTTTGTTTGTTTGTTTGTTTGTTTAAAAAGGTCATTCCATAATGATTAAGGAAACTGTATGAAGACCATGAAAAGGACATTATGATTCTGAACATATACACACCAAATGTTTGAACCCAGTTTTATACAACAAATAAGACTAGTTGTAAAGATACAGATGAATCCTGGCACAATCATAGTGGGTCATTTCTGCATCTCACTTCATCTTTAAATGTCAGAGAAACATCTGAATTACATGGCATCATAAATCAAATAAACTTAACAGACACCAGTAAAATATCCATTCAAAAACTGAAAATACACATTTATATCAGCAGCCTATAGAGCTTTTTCCAAAGTAGATTGTAAAATACAAAGTAAAGCTTAGCAAACAGGAAAATTGAAGTAATTTCTTCTATATGATCACAGTAGAATACAACTAAAAATCAATATTCAGAGAAAACTATAGAACATAACAAACTCATGGAGATTAAACAATACACTTTTATGATGAGTGGGTCACTGAACACATCAATAATAATTTTAAAAAATCCTGCAATTAAATGAAAAGTAAAACATAGCATGCCAACTGCAATAGGATAGAATGAAAGCAATTATAAAATGGAAGCATATTGCTCTAAGTGCCTGCGTGAGATCTCAAGTAAACAACTTAATAATACACTTTAGGGCCTTGGGAAAACAAGACCAAGCCAAACCCCAAATTAGTAGACAGAAAGCAATAATTAAGATTAAGGCAGAAGCTGAAGAAGTTGAGGGAAAGTAAGTAAAAAGAATCAAGGAAACAAATTCTTTACATCTGAATAGAATTTCATTGTGTGTATGTACCACATTTCCATTATCCATTCTTTACTTGAAGGACTTTTAAGTTGTTGCCATTTCCTAGCTATTGTGAATAAAGCAGCAGTGAACTTGACTGAGCAAATACTGGTGGAATGGAATGTCAAGTTCTTTGGACATAATCCAAGCAATAGTGTAGGTGGGCCATATGGTAGGTCTACTGTTTTTTGAAAATTCTCCTCATAGATCTTCATAATGACTTCACCAGTTTACAGTCCCACCAAACGTTCTAATTATTTTCTTGTTGTTAGCCATTCTGACCTGGGTATGAAGCCTCAAACTTGTTTTAATTTGTATTTCTCTATTTGGTAAGAATGTTTAATACCTTTAAAAATATTTATTTCTTAGCTATCTTTATTTCTTCTTTTGAAAACACTTTCTTCAGGTCCATAGCCATTTTTTTTAAATTGAGTCATTTGGGGTTTTTTTTGATATTTTTATTTTTTTATTTTTTGAGTTCTTTATATATTCTGGGTATTGATCCTCTATCCGATACATCCCTGGCAAAGACAGTGTCTCACTCTGTTGGCTTCCTCTTTATCCAGTTGATTATTTTTTTTACTGTACAGAAGAATTTTAGTTTAGCAAGAGTCTCGTTTGTTAATTTTTGGTCTTAATTCCTAAGAAAATAAAGTCCTATTCAGAAAGTAATTTCCTACACTTATATCTTTTAGGGTATTGCCAGTATATTTCTTCTAGCAGTTTTAGTACTTCAGATTTCATATTGAGGTCTGTGATTCATTTGGAGTTGATTTTTTTGCATGGTAGATATCGATCTAATGTTATTTTCTACATTTGTACATTTGGAAGCGTTTGTTGAAAATGCTGTCCTTCCTCCAGTGTGTGATTTTAGCATCTGTGTCAAAATATCTGTACAGATACAGATAACTGTATCTGTGTGAATTTATGCTTGGGTTTTCTGTTTTGTTCCGTTGATCTAAGTGTCTCTTTTTTGTGCTAGTACCATATCTTGGAGTTAATCAACACCTGTCTAGTTGGACTTAAGGCCCTGATCAGTCAGAGAGAATTCTCATCTGTAACTATAAGCCTAGCTAACTACTTATGACTAATGAGGTCATGGACTCTAGTGGAGAACGTACTACTGCTGCCTAAACCAGTATAATTCCCAACTACATTCTAAATACTTACCTTATATCCACAGATAAGTATAACTCTCTCCCCTCATCAAAGAAGCTTACTTTTTGCAGCAGATGGAGATTATTACATAAATCTGGGAGAAGTAAAAATGCAGAGGCCTACAGACTGTGAATGCTCAAACCCAATAGATAACTCTGCAATGCACCCTCTACAGCTAAGACTGAGAGTATCACAAAAGAAAGAATGGAAAGATTATAAGAGCCTGAAGATGAGGACATCTCTAGGAAAGAGTGTCCTCTGTAAGTGTCAGGAAAGCTTAACCCATGAAAACTCAAAACATACTGTCACCTAACCAAGACCTGCATAATAAGAACATCAGTGTGTTGACATGCCAGTGCAGACGGAGAAAATCTCACAGGACTCCACTGCTAGATGAAGAGTGACTGACAGTTAATTGCTGCTGAAAAAGGAATTCCAGTCTTCTCCTGGAATGAGCATCCTGATAGGTTAGTCAATCTCAAGTGGTCAACTCTAAACTCATGTACATACGAGCAACACTGAAGGAACTCAACAGATTGTGTTGATGTGTGTGTGTGTGTGGTATAAAGCAATAATAATTGAAGAAGAGGCCAATAATTTGAAAGAGTTTGAAGGGGACACAGGGAGGTTTAGAAGTGGGGAGAGGGAATGCATAGTGGAAATGATATAATACTCATCCATAAAATTCTCAATAAATTAAGAATTAAATTAATAAAAAATATAAGACTCTAAGTCTTTTCCCAAAATAGAGTTCTTTCAAGAAAAAAATAATATCAACAAATCTTTATGCAAAATAACTAAAAGAGAGAAAAGACTCACACTAATTAAATCTGAGGTAAAAAGGGAGCCATTATTACAGATTCTAATGAAATCAGACAATTATTAGGACCTACCTTGAAATTTTATATTCTATTAAATTGCAGAGTGTAAGATAAATGAATGAACTTTTAGATGCATATCACTTAGCAAAATTAAATTAATAAGATCATTAAAGCAGTTCCATCTATAACAGGCAAGGAGGATGAAGCAGTAGCAGACAATCTCCCCAGTAAAATATACTATAGGTCTGATGAATTCACTCCTGAAACAAACAGCATGGTACTGACACAAATGATCAGACAATTCTCATAAGAAGTGCCAATAAATATGAACCTTTTGGCATTAGTTAAAAAAAATAGATCCAAGTTTAAATTTTTGATAATTCCAATAAAATTGCCCAGTTCTTAGAGCTCGGGGCATACTAGTAAAAGATCTCAAAGAAAATGTAAGAACTCTCTACTGTTTACCAGTAACTTTCTGAATGTGAGACACGCACATACAGACTTTTCCTGGGCTGTCAGACATGCCTCCTTTTCTCTCTAGTTTCAGGCTTTGAGGTCAGGCCGAGGGCAAGTCAGCTTTGACCATTAGTCTCCTGTCAGTCTTTCTCAGGTGTCAAAATACAGTTTTCCACATACAGATACTTCTTAATTAGGTGGGGTTGCCACAACTGAGGGAGACTCTGGAGAACAAGAAAAACAAGCCATTAAGGACTAATTCTTACTAAAGAAGCCTGAGAAAAGTTAGATAAGAAATGAACATTTGCCAGGACTTCTACCTCTGCCACTTTATATTTATATTGTCCATAATATGCATGGAAAGTTGACAATTTTACTATATAAAAATATTTTCCAATTTTTAAGGTACTTAGAACATGGTTTTTTGTTTTTGTTTTTGTAATTTTTGGAGATTTGTTTGTATATGTAGTTTAGTCCTGTTTATCAAAAAAGATTGGCTAGTTGGCCATGGCAAGATCAGATGCAATGCAATTAAATTCAGTAGACTATAGACCATAGCTGCTAGCTAGTTGTATTTCAGTTGTTTTTGTAGTAACTTTCAAAACTTGGAGATTATGGACTAAATTGAGAAATCTACATGTAAAAATATTTGAAATGTCATAAAAATATAATATGTGTTATGATTTTTTATTGAAAGTTCCCAGAATTCTTCAAATATCTTGCATATGTATTGATATATCTGGTGTTCGGAACTCAGTGCATTGAGTTTTTTACAAATTGCCCTCTGTATGAATACCTTGCTTCTTTCCTCTGTCTCCGAGTTCCTCATGGCAGAGTCTGAGGAATTGGAAGCTTTTGTTATTAGATGAACCCTTATACACTGGAAAGAAGAATCCTCCAGTATTCCAGCCATCCCCACTGTAGCTTTTTGTTTCTTCCTCTGCAGAAATCCACGCTCCAGAAACCTTCACGTTTGCAGAGTGTCTCTGGTACCCTGTAAGCATTTGCTATACCAGATGCTGTTCTGATACTTCCCTGTAGATGAACTGTTTCACTTGTGTCCTCAGACATTGTTGTGCCATATAAACTTCCTATTTGGACTGAAGCTATAAGGTCATGATTGCATCTTTGATTTTTTTTTTTACTAACAAGATAATGCAAACCATGATTGTGCTGTTTTTTTCCATGCATAGTGAGAACTTGATCAGCAAGGATCTTTTTGTTGTATTTTACTGATTGTTCAAATTAGTTGCTGTGTTAAAGCTATGGAATGCTCCCCTGAGGCTGCTCTAGGTTCTTCTCCTGTTTTCATTGTTTGTTTGCTGTGTGCACATCATCAACTCCTGTAGAGTTGGTTTTCTAAGCTAGTTTTGCTTACTATGCGGCTATCGTAATTCACAATTATATATAAAATAAATTGCTCAGGAGGTTTAGGGAATAGTTTCTTAAAAGCTACAGTTTATATTTGATGCCGGCTAGCTGTTAGATTGTTCCAGCCCTTCTCCATGTGGAACCAGGACTTATGCTTCATGGTGCATGTGCATGCCATCATCTTCCCTAACACATTCTTCTCTCCACTTCATGAGGTTGTTCTAATCCTACTAAGTCCATCCAATGATATTTTTCTCATTAAATATGTAACTATTTTAACTTTAAAACTATTTATTTAAAAACCTTATAGAAGAATTTAAGCAGCAGAACAGCAAAGCATCTAATTGGAAAGTTATTTCTAACAATGATGTTTTGTCTTTTTACATACTTGTTTTGTAATGGAGAGAAAGAGGCTAGGTGCACTCTCAGAAAATACTTTTATTATTTAAACATCCTATTTAAAAAATTAAAACATTTTTGATTGCTGGTCTTAGAATAATCCCCTTATCACTCTCCCTACAAATTAATGACCACCCCTTAGTTCAAGTTTCATATTTCCTGTTGATTCCTGTTAGTGCCACTGTTTTCTTTTTCTGTCAAGAAATTAATTAAAACGCTATTTATCTTGATCACTGAACCAATGTCCTAAAATTCTACTGAGATAGGCCTTTCTACCCTCACTGAAAACTGGTCAGTGTGTTTGTCTGTGTCTTCCACTAGAACTGGGGCTTCTCTAGGAAGTAGGACTTAGCTGTTTCTTTTGTGCCCTGGCACACGGTAACTATTTAATAATATTGTTTTAGGTATTATTAAAATCACTGGGTGTCTTTAGTTCTTGAAAACCACAGATCCTGCCGTTCTGATAGGTGTACTTCATGTACATACAGTTTCAAAAGAGAAATATCTCTTGTTCTAAGATGAATTAGAAAGAATAGAAAGTACTGTTTACTTTTAGTTGATATGTTCTAATATTTTATGCCGTGTACAAACTTCTATGAATCATTATTGGGCCACTGGTATATAATACAATTTGATTCACTCAAAAATCTTACTCTGAATTATAACTAGATTTTAATTGATGTAGGATATTTTGGTTAGACAAGGTAACTTTTACAATTTTACTCATTGTTATTGTGCGTACGTGATGATGTGTGGGTGTGTGCATGCCGTGAGGAGCATGTGGGAGGTAGTGTATGTGATGATGTGTGGGGGTGTGCATGCCGTGGGGAGCATGTAGGAGGTAGGATGATACCTTTTTGGAGTTGGTTCTTTCCTTATACTTTTATTTGGGTTCCAAGGATGAAGCTCTCAGGTCATCACGTTTGTGCCTTTTCCTGTGATCCAGCGCACAGGCCCACAATTATACAAAATAATTTTAATTCATAATTAAATTAATAACAATATGATTTATATTTTGTTTACATACTTTGTGGCCATATCATGCCAATAAGTTGTTCCTTTGAATAGAATATGAACTTATAATTTCTGGGACTTTTAAGAATTTTATAATGTTATATAACTTTAATCTGCAAGACAACATTTCATTACTAATATTGAATAAAAGCAGGCTCATTGCTCACCATTAGTGTTTTCCTTTAATGTTACATTCACTAAAGAAGCTAAGTCTGGGTCAAGTCTGAGAACTGCTCTGAGCACACAATTCTTGAAGGTCTAGTTTATTTTCTCAGATTGTATCCACAATTCAAGTCTGTAATTGTTGGATAAGGCTGAGAGACTCTTGAAAATAAAGGAGTTCACCTGACTAGCCTCTTCTACTTGAGCTGCCTTAACTTGAAACCGTTTTCTTTTTATGCTTTTCATCACAATAATTATTGAGTGGTTTCCTTTTAGTAATTGTTGTAGCCTTTTATCTTTAACTTTATGAAAGCTTTATGATGAAAAAGAAAGTGATACCATGCATTTGCATTCATCATGGTTTATTAATGTATTTGAAAAAAAATATTTGGTATACAAATATAAAGACCAGAAGGGTTCATACTGACTGTTAGAGCAACTTTAGACTTACTTATATTTCAGGACTTAAATATATTTATTTGACTTTTAAAATTAATGAGAGCTAGAATATAAGTTGTTTGGAAATACTTTATATTGTTCATTTTTATATGATACAGCTAAAAGAATTCCATCATTTAAAAATATATGTTATTTTAATATAAAGATTTTTTATAACTTTTATTTAAACTATTTGTTTATGTAGCTGTTTATGAGATATCACATCACTGGTGTATTTCTCCTCTTTGATTATTGATATTTCACTTAATGACATGTATAAGTAAAATACATGAATAAATTTTGATGATTATTTGGTTCGGTCTTTTTTGTACAATACTGAACTTGAAACATACATAGATAACATATTTGCATTGAACCGAGGATTTTAGCATCTGAAGTTGCTCAGGGAGAAGAGAAGCACATTTCACAGGGACTAGCATAGAGCTGACAATCGGCGTTGTAATCAAGTTTAACCCAGAGAGCACTATAAAGGCCAGATGATTTGTGACAGTGAACATGTCTGTTATTTCCCTTATTTCAACCTCCCTCATTGCAGTTTAATTAAATCAAGAGGTCAAGAAAAGGGCAGGACATTCCAGTCATTCACCATTGT
>LZPO01089304.1:0-10553 GCA_001675575.1 Neotoma lepida
TTTTTCAACCAAGGCTAATTGTCAAAATCATCTGCAGGGTTTTGTACACAGTGCAGACATTGACACCTTAGAATTTTTCAACCAAGGCTAATTGTCAAAATCATCTGCAGGGTTTTGTAAGGATAAAAGTGTCAGGGTATTCACAAGTCCAGAGATCTGCATAGCTTAACTACAATGAAAACATATTTGTTTTTTTTATGGTGCTTTTTAAAGGTGCTTTTTGCCTTCTTTGGCTGTTTTGCCTTGTTGTGACACAGCACTTTTGAATTTATAGTGATTCTCTCTGCTTAGTTATTTTTCCTGTTGCTGAGATAAAATAACCTGAGAGAGTCAATTTAATGGAGAAGAGATTTATTCTGGCTCATATTTTGAGGACACAGCCCAGCGTAGTGGGAAAGTCAATGGTGGCTAAGGTTTGAAAAGGCAGCTGATTAGGTTGCTTCCACAATCAGAAATCAGAGTTAAGTGAATGCTGCTGTTGGGCCCACTGTCTACATTCACATGGCCCAGGATCTCACCCAGGGAATGTTCCACCCAAAGGTAAGAAATGTCTTTCTATATAAATTAACTTAATCAAAATAATTCTTCACAGATATTCTCAAAGACAATATTCTCAAATACCTCACAGACAGCTACCACTATCTATCAGATTCCTCTACCTCTGCTAGAAAGAGAACAGGTCGGATGATGTCCTTTGAAGACTTTAGCTAATTTCCTGTATAAATGAAACATCAAGGATGAAAATAGACTAGAACATGTTGAATGATCATGAAGTTTTCCTATAAAAATGTCAAATATTTCAGGCTTGCCCATATTCATTAAAACTAAGCATCATGTTAAGTATACATTTAGAACAAGATTTATTTAAATTTTGGAACATACAAGTAATGAATTCTAATTTTAAAACTTTCTTTTAATAACCATTGTAATAAAGTTATGAAAAGATTATTGGAGACATTTCTTTAAAAGATAATTGTTTAGAAATGATGTCATAGTAATTTGAGTTCTAAGACCCATATTGAAGAACATGATAACATTGAATGCTTCATTTTCTTGGATAACACATTTATGGCTGGACTGCATGATCTTTGAAAGTTATTTTAAGTTTTAATACAGCACAATTATCTCTTTGACAAAAGAATTTTAAAACAGACACCGGGAGTTAAATCTAATTGGCAATAAAAATGGCATAAAACCTTCATTAGGATATAAAATATGATAATTATATTCTCATATACAGTATTTGCTTTCCTATTGGCATCCATATAAAATGTCAGGGATTTTTGTAAAATTTAAAATGAGAAATATTCTGATCATATGTATGGTTGTAAGCCATGAATAATAAACTATATATAACATTTCTTAAAGTAGATATGGAATAAATTTTACTGTTTCATTTGTTTGTTATTATAATTTTCTCTACATAAGTATTTTCCTTGAGAGTGTAAAGGAGTAAAGAGTGATTTTTAAATTATTTCATACATGCACACACATTTAACTGTTTGAATGCATGCACAGCTCAGGCATGTGCTTCACTTCATCTTAGTTAGGGTTTCTATAGCATGACAAAACACCATGACAAAGAGGCAAGTTGGGTAGGAAAGGGTTTATTTGGCTTACACTTCAGCACTGCATTCATCACTAAAGGAAGTCAGGACAAGAACTCAAAGAGGATACGATCCCGGAGGCAGGAGCTGATGCAGGGGCCACAGAGAGGTATTGCTTACTGGCTTGCTTTCTTGGCCTTGTTCAGTCTGCTTTCTTATAGAATCCAGGACCATCAGTGCAGGGATAGCATCACCTATCATGGCCTGGGCCTTCTCCCATTGATCATTAATTGAGAAAATGCCTTACAGCTGGGTCTCATGGAGGCATTTCCTTAAATGAGGCTCCATCCTCTCTGATGACTGTGGCTTGCACAAACGACAGTACAGTGTAGTACACAACAAAGCAGTTGTGACTACTAACTAACAAGTTACATTGCCCTTGTCTTTATAATGGCCGTCACAGTGTAACTCACAGTGAAGAGGATGCATTACCAAGAAATATTTTCACAACATTAATTGAATCCTGTAATCAATAATCTTTAATTTCAACTTGATGTGATTTTAAACCAATCTCTGAAAGGACATTTCTATAAAAGTTTAACTGAGGGACGAAGGCCAACTCTAAATGTGGGCAGCACAATTCCATGGTGTGATCCCAGACTGAAGATAAAGCAGAGAAAGTAAAAAGCCAGACTGACTACATTCTCCTTTCTTTGCTTCTTGGCCCACTAAATATATGAGCAAGTTCATCATGCCACAGTTGTGATCTGTAGCTGTTAAGTTTTCTCAGGTCCTGCCTGGCCCTGCAGTCGCTCAGCCGCTTATAAAATCATTCAGAGGCTTAATATTAGTTACCAATTGTATGACTTATGGCAGGCTTCTTGCTAGCTAGCTCTTATAACTTAACCCATTTCTATTAATCTATAAGTTGCCATGTGGCTGTGGTATTACTGGTCTGCTGGCATCTTGTTACTCCGTCGGCAGCAGCTAGCATCTGCCCTTCTTTTCTCTGTCCCTCCATTTGGATTTCCCGCCTAGCTGTAAGCTTTCTTGCCATAAGCCCAAACAGCTTTATTTCCTAACCAGTAGGAATAGCATATATTCACAGCATACAGAAAGACATTTATTGGTGGTAGTTCCATTTGTTTATGTCATTACCCTTTATTTCTCCTTGATAATTATTCCTATTGTATATATCTTTGTATTAGGTTAGAACTTTCTTGTTTAGACAAAAGGGGGAGATGTAGTGGGTAGCTATTGGAGCCATGCCCTGAAGCATCACCCATAGTGAGGCAGCTGTAGCTGTTATACTTGCCTATGACCTTGAGGTACCTGCCCCTGAGGCATAGCCACCGGGGACCTTAAAGACCTAGGATGCACATACACCCTCTCTCTTGGCTACCTCATGGTTTTGGATGCTGAGATATTGGACCAAGCCATTCAGCATGGGACATAGCTCAGGTTTCCCAGACCTTATGATATATCTCTCCTGGTTGTGAGTTTACCCCCAAATAAATTCCTTTGATCATTAAATAGATTCCATGGATTTATCCCATTAGTGAGCCACCTCTACTGTCACATATTCTTTACTGTGATGGACTTCCTGAGCCATGAATCAGAATAAGAATCCTTGTTAGGTTGCTTCTTGTGAGATATTATGTTATGACAATGAGTGAAGTAATTAATTCACAACCTCTCTCCTGACCTGCCAAATGAGGACTTGTGAAGGGTGAGGTGTTGGGTAAACTGTTTTAATTTTCCATCTAGGTACTTGCTACACAAGCAAGAAGACCTACCTGAGTTCATACCATGCAACCCATGTAAAAAGCTGGGCTTGGCTCTGAACACCTGTAACCCAAAGCTAGGGAGTAGTGGGGGTGTAGAGACAGGAGGATCATTGGGGCTTGCTGGCCAGCACCCTAGCTCCAGGTTTAGTGTCCTAAGGGACAGAGGCTCCCAGTAATAGAGCAAGACACCTGATCTCTTTCTCTGGCTTCTGGCCACCACACTACTGTTACTACTACTACTACTGACACACACACACATCCATAAACACATACGTTCTTTCTCACACACACATACAAACATTCTCTCTCATCATGCCTCCATCATCCACCACATACACACTTGCAGAACTGAATCTAAGTGAAACATGTCTCCAAGATGTGAATAAATTTTAAAAAGCAACATTGTACATTATTAGCATTATGGGGTGGTAAGGACAAACAAACAAACAATCAAAAATGTATTTTGCAAATACATTAAACAAGTCTTTTCCAAGTCAAAGCAGGGGTAGAGAAGAGGAGTGTTGTTATAGTTATTAACTAGCAGGCAAGCATTAAAACTGTTCGTGTCCTAGGAATGTCCCATGAATAAACAGAGTCAGACATGCTTTACATAAACAGGTAAAGCAGAATCAGAACAGCAATTCTGAACCACAGTGCCTGCCTACTCTATATCACATAACAAAAGCAAAATAATGCTACAGAAGGCTGTCACTTGTTACTGGAATATAACTTAAAACAAAACTCCTTGTCAACCTAGAAATCATCCTCATTGCAGATAGAAGAGGGAAAACTATTATATTTAAGGAATAATCATGCAAATAAAATATGCATCACAGGCTATAGAATAAAGATATGAGAGAAAAACAAGGAAGCACAAACACTATTTTGTGCAACTGAGCTGATAAAATCTAAACACCTAGCTTTACTCAAAATAAATAAAACTAGTCCTCAAGCAGGAGCTCCTGAGGACAACATTTGTCACCCATACTTTGTGCTAAATTTATGTGGTAATTGGAGTAGCCACCAGGGTTTCCTAATTGCCTTTATATTTAGGGAAAATCTTTCGCTTATATCTTCATGACAAGAGATTTCTTTGCAGTGTAGAGCCAGGCACCTGCTGGCTATTATACTTCAGTCCTTCCACAATCACTACTGCTTTGCATGCAAAATAAAATATTTCCTGGGACCATTAGAAAATATTCTCTTCTTTAGTTGTAAAACTGATGAAAAGTTTTGAAAGTATGTCTTATGCATAAAAAAGATAAAGAAACTATTTGCAACTACAAGTTTTCTAAAGTAAATACTATAGCGAAAAGAGAGCCTTTTGTTATTTATTTATTATATATATTTACTATCATTTATTATTTATTATTTTAATTGAAATTTAGTTCATAATTTCATCCTTTCCCTTTCCTCCTTCCGACCCCTCCCAAACTCTCTATACCTCTCAAGTTGATTGTCTCTTTTTCTTTGACTACTAAAATTACATATAAATGAATAGACACATAAATACAACATGCTGAGTCTGTTTCCATGCTGGTGTGTATATGAGTTTGGGAATGACTACTTGGTATTGTATAACCAACTAGGGGTCTCTTTCCTCAATGAAGCTAATTCTCCCTCTTGCAGAAATCATTAGTTGCCTATAGTTCTTTGTCTAGGGGTAGGGCTCTAAGAATTCCCCCTCCCACATCAGTATATGTATAGCTTCTCAGTTTCTAGCAGACAGATTCTCAGCACACCCCATTGTCCTCTGGTTCTTAGAATCATTCAGCCCTTTCTTCAAAAGCTGTGCTGTAGATGGCCCCACTGTGTTGAATTCCCCATGATCCATTATATCCAGTGTGGTTTTCTGTGATATTCTTCATTGGCTATAAATAGAAGCTTAAAGGGTGATAGCTACATTTATGTATAAGTGTGTGTGTGTATGTGTGAGTGTGTGTGTGTAATACATGATTTTGATAAATATAAAATAATGTGAATCCTTGATACTTCATCAACCACCCTTGCTATTTGACCCTCGTCCCTTCTTCTCCACCTGTATTGACCTTTTATATCCTTCATAATTAGAGACCCCTCACCATGTTACCACTTCTCCCTTCCTATCATTTTTATACAGCTTTCCCATTTCTATCAGCTTTTCTGTGGCCCCATCTTATTTTTATGGTTTCTACAGTAACAGGGTTCTCTAGAAGAGCAGAACATATAGAATAAAACTCTCTCTCTTTTTTTCTTTCTCTCCCTCTCTCTCCATATATATGTTTCTATTAAGGGGACTTTTTAGAATGGCTTACAGACTGTACTCCAGCCCATCAACAATTACTATCAATGGAAGGTCCAAGAATCCATTAAGTTAAGAAAAGCTGGCTTTTTAGTTGTTTAGCTGTTTAGTCCATGAGGATGGATGTCACAGCTGGTCTTCAGTATATGCCAGAATGCTGAAGAAGTAGGCTCTAGTACTAGGAATGAGCTTATTAAGAGCTGTAGCCTGAGTGAGAGCGGGAGCCAGAGCTAGAGCTGGAGCTGGAGATAGAGCCAGGGCCAGAGGCAGAGCAAGCAGGCAAAGAGAGAGAGAGCTCCCTTCCTTGATGTCTTTTATATAGACTGCCAGAAGGTGTGGCCCAGATTAAATGTGGATCTTCCCACCTCAAGGATCCAGATTAGAAGTGAGTCTTCCCACTTCAAAGTATTTAATAAAAAAAAAAAATCTCTCAGATGTGCCTAGCCATTTGGGTTTTAGTTAATTCCAGACATATGTTATTGTTTGCTTTTGTTCTTTTGGGAAGCCCACCACCCAGCTCACAAATAAGTCATACACAGAGGCTTATCCTTAGTTATAAATGCCTGGCCTTAGCATGGCTTGTTTCTAGCCTGCTTTTCTTAACTTAAGTTATCCCATCTACCTTTTGCCTCTGGGCTTTTTCCTTTTTTTTAACTTCTGTTTGTCTTACTTTTACTCTGCTCCATGACTTGCTGTGTAGCTGGGTGGCTAGCTGCTGATATCTTCCTCCTTCTATCGCTCCTCAATATTTCTCCCTCTCCTCCAAGAGTTCTCCTTCTATATATTCTCTCTGCCTGCCAGCCCTGCCTACTTTTCTCTCCTGCCTTGCTATTGGCCATTCAGTTCTTTAGATCATCAGGTGTTATAGACAGACAAAGTAACATAGCTTCACAGAGTGAAACAAATGCAGCATAAACAAAGTAACATACCTTAAAATAATATTTGACAACCAAGAATAGCCACCATACTTCATTCACTCCATGTTATATATTCATACTTGAGGAACTGGAGCTAAGAACTACAGATGACAGAGAACATCCCTCAGCTGTCTTTCTGTGTCTGAGTTACCTCACTCACTATAATCTCTTCTAGATCCATCCATTTATCTTTAAATTTCATGATTTCATTTTCTTTAGAGCAGAATTGTATCCAATGTGTATATGTACCACAGTTTCATTATCCACTCATCTGTTGAAAAACATTTATGCTGTTCCATTTAATAGTTACTGTGAATAGAGTAGCAATGAACATTGCTAAGCAAGTATCATTCTACAGAATGGGATTTGAAGCCTTTTGTACATATGCCAAGAAATGGTATAGCTGAGTCACATGGTAGATTTAATTTTAGCTTCTGAAGATTCTACAAGCTAATATCCATAGTGACTGCACCAGATTGCAGCTCACCGACAGAGTGTTCTCCTTTCAACACATCCTCACCATCATTTGCTATTAGTTGTTTTGATGATTCTAGACATTCCAACTAGAGTTGACCTGCCCTTTTTCCCCCAAGATAAACTTTGTCTTTGTCATTAATTTAAGACACAAAGCTCCTGGTTTACTTCTTTACTATTATTAAACAAATGATGCTACTAATATTAAACTTGGTTGAGTATTTTATGTTAGTTTAATCCTAGAAGTCATCTGATCATTCTTATATTTAATTTGTAATTAACACTTGAAACTGAGGAACAGTGTAGAAAAGCCACTAACTGCTCTAAAATGTCTATGTAGTTTATCATAGGAACTCCATCATCTTTTACACATATTCCCATATTATTGGAATGCTTGTCATTTTAAATGCATGTTCCAGGTGATTCTCTTTTTTTTCCGCAAGCCAAATTGATTATTATTGTAAAGACACTGTTCATTAATGGTCATGGGATTTCTGGAAGGTTGTGGGAAAACAATGAAACTCCCTTCTTGTAAGGACTACTCAAATAAGAAAGCTACTGTGAAATCACCCAATGAAGTGTTCATACAATGTTCCAAATGGGAAAATTTAGAATAAGGCTTGGCAGCTCAGATAAGCATATTGTTTAACAACTTTTCATAATCCTGACTTCTGAAAATGGCAGAATTAAGTGATGCTCTTTGGAGGAACATCATCTTAGTGATATCACTGCAAAGTTCAGATCACAAGGCACATTGCAAATCCAGTTTCAGGAGTCAGGCCCAACAGGTCTCTGGTTTTAGCGGAGTTAAGTCTATGTTGATGATGGAAGGGGGAAGAAAACATAGAAATAAAATTTTGTTTTCCTTGGAGTTAGAAGAAAAAGACCCCATTGGCCTTTAAAAAGTAGGATTTTATTATAAAGAATTCAGAAAAATCATGAATCAAAGTGTGATATGGACATTTATGACTTGGACAGTGAGGATTAAGGTGGTGTCATTTTCTAATAAAGGAAGGTAAAGGGTATGAATTGGAAAGAGAGCAAAGAGGGGTATATAAGAGGGTTTTGAGGGTGAAAAGGAAGGAGAGAAATATTGTAATATTATAATCTCATTTTTTTAAAAAAAGTAAAAAAAATGCAACACAAGTAAACAGCTTCAATGTGGGAACTACAAAAGTAAATAATGGTGATGTCAGATCCAAAAATATACATGTGCAGGTGCAATGATGGTCTCCTATGAATCCAATCTGATCAAGTTGTTCCATATTAAGAAGGTATTGTGTTAACCCTACACCTTTATAATATGTCTGCATTCCTCACTCTACCTGCTACCTATAAGCACTGTTATTACCTGAAGCTATAAGGTAAGGGAATAAAGGAAATTATTTATTGACCATAGTATTATAATATATTTCTATTAAGAGAAAAGAAGGTTAATCAAATGAAAAATATATTGTCGATTTTGTTTTCCCTTGTAATATTGAGAAAATACATGAAGACTAATCACACTGGATGTTGAGAGTTGGTAATCCACATAGTTGGATATTTAGTGAGATTTTAAAATTAAACACATTCATAATTCTTGGTAAGCACTCTTGGTCAACTCTCTGGTTTTTGGTAACTTTACTGCCAGAGCATTTGGTTGAAAGTGATGATGGAGAAGGTGATGACGATATTGATGAAGGTGGAATCTTAGAAAAATAATCTTGTAGGTAAATACCATCAATTCAGGAGGAAAAAGTCATAAACCCATTGTCAGAAACAGTATCCAACTATTCACATCATATCAATAACCTCCCATAGCCTGGCCAGTAAGAGCCATGTGAATGACCAGCTCAAGTCTATTTTGCTTTGAGCATTTAGACATCATAGAGAAACTATTTTATAAAAATAATCAATAAAAAAATGACACCTCATGACTGTCAGCTTGAAGCCAACTCTCCATGCTCCACTATTCTCAGGACTTGGAAAGAGTCCAAATTTCAGACCCAGAAAGCATTTTGTCAAAGATTAAAAATGCAAATGAAGTCTTATTCCTAAATTCTCCAGGCTTGTCCCTAGCCTTATACATCACTGAAACACTCTTAAATTTAGCAATTAAGCACCCAGGACCTTAAAGTTTTGGAATGAAAAAAAATTCTTAAAAGGTTTTCTTCTCTAATACTCTCTGAAATAGTATGTACTTGTTAAACAAATCACTCCATTTTCCATATTTTCTTGTAACTGCTGATCTAAGATATGTGCCTCATGCATATGATAAAAATAAGCTCACATATATTATATTATACTGTATCATATTACATTATATTGTATTTATTATACATTGACAAATTTTCCAAGTAACACAAATTAGACTTCCAACACTGACAAGTAGAACTCACTTTATATTTATGCCTTGAAATAGCTGTTACTGACTTCAAATAGCTGGTCATTTTATTACTTACATATTTCATGCCCGTAAAAATAGTAGATTTCTGTCAGGCAGCAGTGGCGCATGCCTTTAACCCCAGCACTTCGGAAACAGAGGCAGATGGATCTTTGTGAGTTTGAGACCAGTCTGGTTTACAAAGAAAATCCCAGGACAGCCAGAGATGTTACACAGAGAAATCCTGTCTAAAAAAACCAAATATATATATTAGATTTCTTGGTTTCCACACAAAGTTATTGACATTTCCTTAGCATTTTCCAGTTTATCTTGTAACTTTGACTTTTTTTGGAGTAAACAATATATTAATTCAACTCATATACAAATGTACTTAATGTTTATTTTGATACAGGATAAATATTCCTTTATTGCATATTTAATTTGTGGATTGAAAATTTGAAGTGATAAAAATGTGTAACTGATAGACATTTTTTATTCATAATTTCACTTTTCTACCATGTTACTATAGAACATTACTTTTCTGAACCAATTATTTCACATTTTTGTATTATTTTAGATACTATGTGCATAGTGAAGAATATAAAGGACACAGTTAATAAATCTAATAATCTGTTGATATTATATATTATATATCATCCACACACACACACACACACACACACACATATAAATATATGTGTGACATTTCCACGCAGAAGCTTTATTAGGTTTACAAGCCAGCTATGAATTCCCATCTTTTGAGCAGACCTTAAGTACAATTAAACAGCTGTTGGTCACCCACAAGATAAAAGTGCCTCTATTGCACCATTGGACATATCTTGGTGGTTTGGGGACTATTGTGATTCATAGAACTTATAGTCTGGAGGACTTCTGTTTGCTTCTCTCCCTTGGTAGATCACACAGAACCTTTGGACACCAGAAGAGCCAGTCTGTAGGAAGGAGTTTTCCGGTCAGCTCCAGGTTTATTCCTCCAAGTCCTGTTTCTGACATGTGAACTGGGATTTTTGTTCCATGGTCATGGAGTGTAGCATGGATCTTAGAGGAGGCATCATTTTCCCATACAGATTCTCTCTCTCTCTCTCTCTTTCTCTTTCTCTCTCTCTCTCTCTCTCTCTCTCTCTCTCTCTCTCTGTCTCCCTCATATATGTATTGTGTTTGTGT
>LZPO01089308.1:0-10509 GCA_001675575.1 Neotoma lepida
CTGTCTTATTGACTTTATCCCAAGTCAACTACAAGTTTATAGATGAAAATAAATGGGGGTTAGGTAAATGCTCATGAACATTTCTCACAGAAGTTATCTCATGTTGATAAAGGGCTAGGGAATTGAACAGTGTTTCTGACAAATAGAAATGACCAAGATACTAAATGTAAGGCAACATTTAGGACTTGAAGTTTCCAGAAATTCTTCTGGGCCCTATTGCCTAATGACACTTTTACCATTCTTCCCTAATTTCCACCATCAGTTTCATTACTACATTGATTTCTCATAATGTAAGATTTAACAAAGAGTGAAACTGAAGCATATGAGCCGTAAATAAAGTAAATCTGTAGTTCTACATAAAGATAAATACATCTTATTTGCATCAGTAATTCCCCAGGGACAACTGTGATTCATGCCTAGTCTCTAATATCTTTACCTTTGTCCCACTAACTGCTCCACTCTCTTTATTTTATCTCAAGGCATTTATACAGCCTCTTATTGCTAGAACCACACTGAGTTCATTTTCTTTATCTAATCTGTCTCTCTTTAAATTTATGTACCATACAAATGCCAGACATTTTACAGGGCTTCTCACTTTAGCAGCATTAAGGTCAAAATAAAGAAAAAAATCTGAGATGTCAAATTTACCACTTGATCTGCAGTGCCACTCAAACCTCACCTATCCTTACTCATTTCCTCATTCTTTCTTTATTAAAACCAATACTAAAGACTGAAAATATGCCTAGATTTTTTAAGACAGTTTAGAGACTGTATGGCTCTAAAAATGCATGATTCTTCCTGTAAGGGGTTAGCACACTAAGGCAAAAGTCAGGCCAATTATAGACAAAAAGACTAATGCTAACAATGAAATGAGAGAATGTAAAAAAAATGATTCAAGAAGTAGAAGTACCTACAGACTGGACTTTATTTTTAAAGAAGTGTTTTCCCGAGACTGGAGTTCCTCAATGTGTAATGGTGCTGATCCAGCCTAGCAGCTGAAGCATTAGTATGAACAATTCCAGTGTTCTTGTGGAAGACTGATGCATAAGAGAGGGCATGTAAGGCAGTGGAGAGAATACCAAGAGGCTTGATTGTGCAACAGAGGTATAAAGTGAATTACAAGGGACAATTTTAATAATATTTCAAACACATTTCATGTAGCATAATATTTTCCAAGGTAACATGATTTTAAGTCATAAAATTATTCATGAAACATTTCATTAATGGTATTTTTTGTACAGGCTCTTCAAAATGCAGTGAACATTGTAACTTAACAAACATTCTAATTTTAATTAGCCACTTCTCAAGCACTAGGTTGTCAGATGTGACCAGTATCATTCATTGGAATCTCAAATTGTTCAATTTTTAACCAGCAAAATATTTATTTGTTTGCTTGTTCTTTTATTTAATTTTGCTTTTTGTATGTATGTGTGTGGTGTGTGCATTCCTAAACATATAAATGCAACCTGCTCAGTCTGATTATGTTACTTGTATGTGTATATTATCAGAACTGACTCTTCAGTACTAGATAGCCAATTGGTTGTTAGGCCATTTTAACAGAAGACTGAGAGGATTCTTGTGTGATACCATCTTGGGGAGACACAAACAAAATTCTACTGACTCCAGACAGGTATCCAATGACAGATACTACTGAAGTCCAATATGGCGACACAATGAGTTTTGTTGGGGTTATTTATAGGAATATAGGTGAGGGGCTACCTACAGGAGTAGAAATGACTTAAAAACAATTGCATCACCAAAGCCAACCCAGAACTAGTGATAGCTCAGAAAAGGTAGAACTCTTAAGTGCACTACCTCAACTCAGGCAGCTCAGCAAATCAGAGAATGTCCCTTCCAGATGGCTAGGTTGATCTGAGCTCCTTCCAGGCATTTGGGCTGTTCTCTGCTTCCTTCAGGCAACTTGTCTGAGAGTTTCTCAACACTCCTTACAGCTTATATATGCTCGAGAGGAAGAAAGCTAGTGAATCTGGTCAGTTTTAGGTACTTCCTGAAGCCATTGAGTTGTTTACTTCCTGAGTTTGAAGCTTCTCTTCAGTTTGGAGTGTTTCGCCTCCCTTTAAAACACCATATTATCTTACCTCTCTTTTAATATTTGGTGTCTTACACAGTTTCCTGGCAAGATGAACAGTTTAACTGGGAGGAAAATTGCTGTACAACAAGGATCCAGTTATATTTTTAAATTGCTAACATGTTTTACAGAAAAGCTGAGTGGAGAGTGTGTGAAGGCAAGAACCAGTTAGGAGGCTGCATCAGTCCCCTGGCAGTGGTTGTAACAAGTGCCATGAGTGGATTAGCATACAGCATCTCTTCTGCAGACCAGAAGTCTGAAGTCAACAAGTGCAGGACCATATTCTTTAAATTCTCTGCGAAAGGAGCATTCCTGACCTTTTAGAGCTGCTGGTAATTTGTAAAGTTATTTGGCTTGATCTGGAAGGAAAGATAGAAGAAATTGTGCATTTTCTTAATTGAGGCCTCATCACTGTGACCACTACATTTGTCTCTATGTGGTCTTCTTGGCAGCTTTTCTGTGACACTGTCAGAATGAATTTCTTCTTTTAGGGATACCAGGTAAATACGTTTAACAGCATATTAATCAATCCAGTCTCCTTTAATGTGGTTGTACCTTCCAAGACTCTAGTGAAACTAAGGTTATGTGCAAAGGTTCCATGTTGGCAGGCATTTTGAAGAATTTCCATTTAATCCAGGCCAGGTGCTATGCAGGTAAGAGGTGGTGTTCTGAACGCGTCTAATACCTTTCTATGCACCACCCATTGCTCGCCTTTAGGGAATGGATGAGAGCATGGGCAGTGCAAATGAAACAGATATGATTGTGAAACAAATTGTACAGAAGTAATTAACTAATGATTTGGGTGTGTAGGGAGAAAACCAAATGATCTGCCTAATATCTTCTAGTTCTCCTGCTCTTACTGATTAATACCTAAGTGCCCACTATTACTATTCTCAACATTAACATCCATGAAATATCTAACTCAAAGCCATCTCCTCCATGTTCTTCATTGTGTAGACTTCCTTAATTTGTTGTGCCTTCTTGGGAAGAGCATGAACTGATAATAATAAATAGATTGATCAGCCTTCCATAAGCACAAGAAACAAAATAAAAGTTGAAATATCTACCACTAGTATTTGCTGGTGTTCACAAATGTACAAGGGGTTGAGGCATATCTAACAACTTTGGATCTACAATAATGATGTTAGAACTGAGTGGAAAGCACACTTTTGATTCATATCATTACCCTACAAAGCAAAGCCCTATGCTTCTCACTTAGTACATTATATGTCTTCATCTGGGCTCAAGTATTCCTAATAATTCCAATCTCTAATCATTCTCACTCTGGATTTTACAGATCAAGCTACTGTTTAAATGAAGTAAACTGAACTCTTCTTAAAGATAGATAGATACGTTTTCAGCTTGTGTGATCTCGTATAGACAATCTGTTCACAATTTTCAAATGTGATGTGCAATGTGTTTAGCCGTACATCTGGTCAAAATCATCAACTACAAAGCATTCTCACTGTGCTGAGCTCCAGGAAGTTTCTTAATTCAGTTATCATGAAATCCAATGAAAATAAAAATTTTAGATGCTTGACAACTTCCTGTTTGTCTTTATAGTTTTGAGCCAATGGTTTTGTTTTATTGTTTGTTTGCTTAATAAAACAAAATTGCAACTCCTATTGCTGTCTCTTTCTGAACCTGTTAAATCCTCACACTATTTTTCTGGAGGAAGAAAACCAAAAACTGAAAGCATTTCAGCTGCAAACATGTATGAGTTCCAGCCTGGCATCATGAATGGGGGCTCACAGAACAAAACTCTGATTGTTAGTTTCATAAATCAGGCCCTTTAAAAATAGGTGAATCAGTGGTGCTCTATCCTATCTTAGCAACTACAGTTTGCTCACTATTTGAAAAACAATATTCAAATCACAGACTTTAAAATTTATTTATTTATTTATTTATTACACCATGGGACTCTGTCCAGGAAATTAACAATATGGAGAGGGTCAGGCTTGGGTCCAGCCCAACTTAGTATATACTGGATTCTCTCCTTCAGAGCCAGAGTATGTGCATGAGCAACCCAATCAGTCCATCAACCCTGTATCTTCCAGCTCTCAGCCACCCACTCATTCTTCTTAGTTGATTCTTCAGGACTGATCCAGACAGACACTAAAGGGCCAATAGTCCCGGTGTTCTGGTTATTTAGGGTATGATCAAGAATGAAAAACTTGGCTTTTGTGTCACCTTCTTTAGCCTCACAGAATCCTCTTCACATAGGCAGAGTTGTGTGAGCTATAGCAGGAACTTCTCCCGAGTCAATGGGCAGCACAGATCCATGGAGTCATTGCAGGATGCACCTATACCAATACTTATCTGAATTCCAGTGTTCACTGCTGACGATTGTGAAATAGCTCTTCTTATTCCCTTTACTTTTATTGTCTAATAGTTTTGCATTCCAAACAGAAAAGGATGATAAAGGAACTGAGCAGGGCTCTCTTTTCTACACTCACAGAAGCCAAAGATATAGCGCTACNGTCTGCAAAAGCAAACAAAATCAAAATAGAAAAAAGAAAGAAAAAAACTAGCAAGGACAGAGAAAAGACTTTCACATCTCTTTTCCCAGTGAATTTAAATCTTAGNAAAAGGAAATAGAAGACATGGAGGGCCCATTGCTCATAGTTGAAGGTCATGATGACTGTTATATACCTGGTAGGCAGTCACACTCCAGAGACATTGTCGTTCAGGAGCTTCTAGCTTCCAGTAATATAGCCTGAGCCACAGTTGTTGACAACAGTCCTCCCCTGATGCATGTCTGCCAGACCTTGTTCTTCCTGCTCATACTCATTGGCTCTCCTCCTCACAGACCTCCAGTTTCATTAGGTCATCAGGGTCAATGTCAGTCAGCCCTAGAGTTCTGCTCATGTGTACTGAAAAACAACATGACTAACTTTGAACATCAAGGAAGTTGCCCTTTTATGACTGGATTTCACTAAAACGTTTTCCTATGTCCTTGGTAGCTCCTAGAAAGCTCAAGGAAGTTTATTTAGCTGTTCTCCTAATTCTGATAATGTTTTCACTGATACACACTCATTAAAGGGGGGGGGGGTAATAAGGATAATCAATGTGTGCTGTGCTGATGGGGATGTCATTCTGTATGCTGTGCATATGTGTTGCTCTGATTGGTTGATAAATAAAGTTGTTGGCCAATGGTGAGGCAGAATAAGATTAGGCGGGACATTCTAACTAGAGAGAGGGGAGAAGAAAGCAGAGCTGAGCAGAAGCTGCTAGCCACTGCCAAAAGAAGCAAGATGTAAAGGTATTAGAAAGCAACAAGCCACATGGCAAAATATAGATTTATAGAAATGGGTTAATTTAAGATGTAAGAGCTAGCTAAATGTGAAGCCTGAGCCATCAGGCCATAAGTTTGTAAATGATATAAGCCTCTGTGTGTTTTCTTGGGTCAGAGCGGCTGTGGGACTGCGGGGCCAGGATGGACAGCATGGGGCCTGGCGGGAACAGGCAGGATGGAGAAACTTCCAATTACACTGTGAAGTTTTGACTTTGTGTTACTTCCTGTGCTTATCCTTGGCTTTGGCATTGTTAAGCAATCCCAGTAATTTTTCTCTCTTGGTTTTGTTTTTGTATTATGTAAATGATTCTCATTATTGACATCAAAATTCAATACATGATGATGTTCAAATTCCATTGACCCACTTAATTCATAGAGTAAACTTGATCCACCACACTGTGTGGATTTTTTTTTATAATGAATGACATTACTTTTGCATTTCACTGCCTTGAAGCATCTTATGTTTTCTTCTCTTCATTTGATAGTTTCAGGTCTGAAATTTAAGTTCTTAGAAATACTTAAAATACTATTTCATTTTATGTATGTGAGTGCTTTGCCTGCCTGTATGTCTGTGTACCACTTGTATGTCTGGTACTTGGAAAGGCCAGAAAAGGGCATGGGATCCTGTGGAATTAGAGTTACAGATGGTTGTAAACTACTGGAAATCAAAGCTTGGTTCTCTGGAAGAACAACCAGTGCCCTTAAGTGCTAATCCAGCTCTTCAGCACNAAGTGTTTTGAGTTGGGTTTTGTACATGGGGAGAGATAGGTCTAGTTTCATTTTTTAAAGTTTCATTAAAGAAATGTTTTGCTGTCTTCTCCATAGCTTTTTCTAGCATTTCATCCTATGATACTTGCCTTTTGCAATGCTGCTTCAGTGACATGTGAGGCAATTGGTACATAAGCAAATGGAAAAATATGCTTCAATGGTTCCATTCCCCCCCTCAGGCATTGAATAGACATATGAAGTTAATGAAGTTTAAATATACAAAAATAAAATAAAATTAGACTTGTTTTCATTAAATTTACTTCTTTTGAAATTTATTTTTTGAGACTGTCATACGTGAAGATTGTATTTACATTACTTTTGCCCCCCCCCTCCAGTAACTCTTACTGTGTACTCCTCCAGTCCGTCTCAAGTTAATGACCTTTCCCACTTCAATTAATTTAATTGCTATGGGTTGATGTGGGCATTCAGTTTTCCTAGCACCATTCTTTGAAGATGCCGTCTTTTCTCCACTGTAAGTTTTTGACATCTTTGCCAAATATAATATGGCTGTAATTATGTGCACTCATGTTTGGGTCTTCTATTTTGTTCCATTGATCTACTTGTCTGTCTTTGTGCCAGTGCCATGCCATTTTTATTACTATCGCTTTCAAGTTTAGCTTCAAATTCGATGTAGTAATCACTCCAGCATTGTTGTTTCTACTTAGGATTCCTTTGGTTAATCTGAAGTGTGTGTGTGTGTGTGTGTGTGTGTGTGTGTGTGTGTGTGTGTGTGATTTCATATGAATTTTAGGACTTATTTTTACTACTTCTGTGAGTAATGTTGTGTGGATTTTTATTGATTTGTATTTTAATTGAATCTTTAAATTGTGCCTTTAGTAGGATGTTCATTTTTACTATATGAGTTCTACTAATCCATAAGCATAGGAGAGCTTTCCATCTTCTAGAGTGTCTTCCCCTGTCTTTGACTTCAGGGTCTTATAATTTTCATTATAGGATTTCCATAGTAACCACCTTGGTTAGGTTTTTTTCCCTACAGTTTTGTTGTTGTTGTTGTTGTTGTTTCTTTGTTTGTTTTGAGAGCAAGAGTGTTTCCAAGATCTCTTTCCTAGTGTGTTTGCTATCTGTATGTAGAAAGACTACTATACTTTAAACAACTGTGTGTTTTTATTTATCTGTTTTGTATATGTGAGTCTTTTGCCTTTATGTATGTCTGGCCACCCATGCATTTCTGGTGCCTGCAGAGGTAAGAAAAGAGTGTTAAATCCCCTGGCATTGGAGTTATGGATGATTGTTAACTAGCATGTGAATGCTGGGAATCTAACCTAGGACAGGAGTGTGGGGGATGATGCCAACATATGAAATTAGCATATCTATGTGGATAGAATGTGCTGTGGATGTTAAGTCCATTAATGCCTGTTTTATCACTCACACACACATGTGTCCCCCCCAAAAATATGTTTGTGCCCTGAATATGACACTTAGGATAAATAGAATACTTTAAAATATTCTGCTATGATTAATTTTCATGTCCATTGAAGGAATTTCAAGCCTTCTCAAAATTTGGCTTTTATATGTTTGCTTTGCCACATTGCTCTCCCTCCAAATTTGTGTTATAACTCAGCATTAAACCTTATCCTTCATTCCTGACTCCTGCTGTAAAATGCTTTACTGATCATATATATGGCAGTAGGTATTCTGTGGAATTGTGACATTTACAGAAAATACATTGATAAATGTAAAATAGTATTAAATTCCTTCTATAGAAAAGCATAACCTAGCCTGAAAGAGAATATAAACAGGTGCACCTCAAGAATAGTTTGTTACCACATGGCAATTACTCACTGTACGATGACCACAGAACTTATATGTGGTATGTTTTCTTGCCTGTATGACATAGAGATAAAACCATTTCTTTATAGCTTTTCAGATTTGGAATATCTTTATATATAAGAGCACTAAAACTGAAGACAGAGGAAGGTTTGAATTTTCAGGTCTACTTACTGTCATGTGTGATCTTTAACTCGGTGTCTATTTCATGTACTTAAGTGACAATAATATTTTTAAATGACCATTGCATACATAAATTGTGCATATTACTTGCTTCAGTGCCTGACATCTAGCTTAAACTGCATTATTTGCATCTGCTGTAAGTAGTGATAATTACAGTGGTAAAGATTACAATAGGAAAGAAAATGTAAATGTAGATAAATACTCCCCATAAGTTAAAAAAAACTGTATTTTTTTGCTTATATGCATTTACTTATTATGGTAAAAGTTATCTTTTAAACTGTCATGTTATCTCTAATCTACAATTTAATCACTTGGAGGTTTGAACAGGAAATGAATACTTGTACTCAGTAGCAGTAGTTCACAGCACCCCAAATCAGCATACATTTAGTACCCCAAACATCAGCAAATATAAATATAAATAAGAAGACATCTTTTTCATCTTACCTTGACTCTCTACAAAATCTGCCATGTTTCTATAATTTATGCACACATGTGTTTTATTAATTTTAAACAAGAAAAAAGCCAACCTGGGTGTTTTAATTAAGAAATACCATATTGTTAACTGCTTAGAAAGGAAAAGATAAATTCAGTTATATTATCACATTTACAGATTTATTTGTAAATGTTGCCTGTGAGAAACTGAATCAATGTAACCACCCACTATCCCCCAGAAGGGCTAGAGAAATTGGGTTGCTTACCCCTAGGCAATTAGGGAGCCAACCATAAACACAGGTGGCTGAGAACTTCGCTTTAGCTTATTGTCAGATGCTCCTTTTCTCTGTGTTACTTTGCTCTGATTCCCTTCCTACATATAATCTAAGGTCACAGACAAGCTGAAATCAGTGTGTTTGGATTAATGTCAAATAAGTTTCTGACCTTTCAGTTATAGAATAGAACTTTGAGAAAGAAGCTACTCTGGAATCATTTGTGCAGGGTTCTGACCTGCCTGGTCTGACCTCCCCACTCCGGTCTCATCCTTTGGCATGTTTGAACTTTCTGTCCTGACTTGGCTCCCCTGGCTTCATTTTCCACTGTCATTTCTCTCCTGANTCTTCAGTAAGCAATTTTTGAACTTTTAGTTATTTAGGCCCATTACTGTAGTAATCTCTCTGACTTCAGTTATTTATGACTGCTATTACCCATAAAAAGCTCCATGGCACACTCATTTCTACTTTAAGTTGGTCTCCAAATAATTGAGCTTTCTGTTCTTAGCTGTGGTGTCTGTTAGATTCTCCACCCAGTGTCTGTTAGATTCTCCACCCAACATACAATTGTGTTTGAGTCTTGCAGAATTATGAGACACACTTTGACAGTTGTGTTCAAATGCCTGAAACTCTGGGGAGGCATTACTCATTCAAAAACACCACAGTCACACTTAGACTAGAAGAAAAGATGGCCTAGTGGGATGATCATGACTGAAAAACTAAGCTGCAAATATTTACATTAATTCAAAACACACACACACACACACACACACACAGACACTGGTTCATGAATTAGAGATTAATCAAATTTTAATAAGCAGGAAATATTAGCATAGAAGCACATAGCTTACCATCGTTGTAATTTTCTTTTTCCACTTTGCAGGAAAAAGTGCAGCATTTACAGAAGGCTTTTGCTTCGCGAGTAGATAAATCCACGCAGACCGAACTTCTAGGCTGTGATGTAAGTAGCTATATNAAACCTTTTTTATCTTCTTTATTGGTCTTCAGACTTCCACAGCTTATTTACCTCTGCTGTGGTGTCCTGCGTTGACTGAATAGAATTGGGCTGCTCTATTCCTCACTTGTTCTCAAACAATCCCCAAACACCTTGCTGAACTGGAAAAGATAATTCCAGGCACCAANTGGCATACCAAAGTCCTATTAATTTTTTAAACCAACATCTCTAATGTGCTTTTCTGAGCTAGTGAATCTTAAGACACATGAAAATGTGCGNAAGAATACTAAGATAATATGTTTTTAAGAAAATCCTAATTTATTTATTAGCAATTTAATAAAGTTATTAGGTTTGCAAATATTTTTACATTCAGGCATGTAAAAGAAAACCTCCAACTTCGGAAACAATTTTACAATAATGCTTTAGCTCTTGGGCTTCAGTGTAGGCAATGCAAGTAATTTAATTGAAAGTTAGTATTTTTTCTTAATGTAAAATACTTGCTGATAAGATTGTAAAATGTGCTGTAACCCAATAATCCTCCAGAAATCCTAAAGCTGGTCTAAATAGCAATCTTTTCTTAAACATAGCTCTAAAATTTGTGTTTTGCTGAATTCCTTTCAACTCCCTTCTGCTAAAAAGTAAAGAAATTCTCTTGCTCAGTGCCATCTATTGGGATGACCTGTTCTTACACTTAGAAATGCCGATGAGTAAGCTGTCACTACTTTGT